>JAOUZG010027119.1:4890552-4912571 GCA_026289955.1 Argiope argentata
ATGTCCACATGATTACGAAAGTACCCACTAAGAAAGGATTTTTCGAATTATCAATTAGTTTGGGAGAAATTAATTAATTAGATATAATAATTTTAGATAATCCTAACACTAAAATGAAACAATGGTAGAAATAAATATCTTAACAATCACTTAACAATTTCTTTGAATTTAAATAATGTACGATATTTTTAACAAAGTTTTTGTTGTCCAAACAATGTCTGCTTTCCAATATATCTTTCAGTTTCCAAAAATTAATTTTTTTTTCTCAGATATATATAGTGCATTTCGTTATCCTCAATTTAAAATCATGTCACAGCCCGATGGTGCTGGCAACAGTTCAGTAAACTACGATTTGTCCGAGCTTACCTCTGTAGGCCTTGCCTGAAAAACTGAATTTTCTCAAATACAATCAAAGAAAACTAAGACAGAGGAATACATTCATTTGAGAGATGAAGTAGGAAGGCATGACGCTGATCAAATACGACAGAGAGTGGTATTACCATCATCGTTCACTGGTGGGCCCCATTACATGCACGAACGAGCTCAAGATGCCATGACATATGTACGTCATTATGGAAGTTCAGATTTGTTTATAACTTTCACGTGTAACCCAAAATGGAAAGAGATTCAACAAGAGTTGTATCCAGGACAGAAGCATTATCAACGTCATGTTATCATTGCGAGAGTTTTCCATATGAAAGTGAAGGAGTTTATGGACCTGATAGTTAAAGGACAAGTTTTTGGTAAAGTTCGTTGTCACATGTTATCTGTAGAGTGGCAAAAGCGAGGGCTGCCACATATTCATTGCCTGGTGTGGCTGGAAGAAGCCATTACTGCTGATATGGTTGATAAAGTAGTGCGTGCAGAAATTCCAGATATTGACTGTGATCCCCTTCTCTTTGGTATTGTTAAGGCTAATATGATTCATGGGCCATGCGGAAGTGTAAATAGAATTTCTCCTTGCATGAAAGATGGTTGCTGCACAAAACGATATCCTCGCCCTTTCGTCCAAGAAACACAGAGGGCACAAGATGGTTATCCTTTGTATCGTAAGAGAACTCCAGAAGATGGTGGTTTCACAGTTAACCTTAAAGGATTTGAGTTAGATAACAGATGGGTAGTACCGTACAATCCCGTTTTGTTGCGTACTTTTGAATCTCATATTAATGTTGAGATAACGAATTCCGTAAAATCCATAAAGTATATTTGTAAATACATCACTAAAGGAAATGATCAAGCATCCTTTATTTTAAAGAGTGATGAAGAAATTGATGAGATAAAGATATACGAATCTGGCAGATATATCAACAGTTCAGAAGCAGTATGGAAAATATTGGGATTTCCTATTCATGAGAGATACCCTGCAGTAGTTCATCTTGCTGTGCATCTGGAAAATGGCCAACGTGTTTACTTCACCGCACATAGCATTCATGACAAAGCTGTAAAACCTCCAGAGACAACACTTTCGGCATTCTTCAACCTTTGCAAAATTGATGAGTTTGCTAGAACACTTCTATATGCTGAAGTTCCTTCGTATTATGTGTGGCAACAGAGTAAAAAGTTTACAAGACGTAGGCATGGAGAGAATATTGATAAATGGCCAGGGATAAAGAAAGATTCTACTTTAGGGCGTGTTTACACAATTCATCCTAACAATGTTGAGTGTTATCACCTACGCCTCCTCCTCCATCATGTTAGAGGCCCAACATCTTTTTCTTATTTAAAAACTTTAAATAATGTTAAATACCCTACATTCAAAGCTGCATGCATGGAAATGGGATTGCTCGAGGATTATAAACAGTGGCAATACACTATTAAGGAAACTATTTTAAGCAGCTCATCGATCAAAATGCGAACTTTTTTCAGTTATCTTAGTATTTTGTCACCCCTCTGATCCATGAAGCCTTTGGGAAAAGTACAAGGACATTTTTTCAGAAGACATCCGGTTTCAGCATGAAAGACAACTGCAAGACTCCACTCTTTCAACTAAGAACAAAGCGTACAACCAATGCTTGATTCTGATTGAAGAAACTGTTCAGAGTCTGGGAGGTCAGCGCTTAATGGATTATGGTTTACCTCGGTATGAGCGATTTGAGACTCATTTTCAAAACAGAGTACATGAGAGAAAAAAATTTTGATCTTGAAGATTTGAAGAAAAAAGTATATAATGCTGAAGCCTCTCTAACAGACGAACAGTCCAGCGTATATCAAAAGGTTCTCAACAGCATCGAGTCTGGTACTGGCCAAATATTTTTCTTAGATTCACCTGGTGGCACTGGAAAAACATTCCTCTTAAATTTACTTCTTTCAAAGGTCAGAAGCAATAAAGGCATTCCCTTGGAAACTGCATCATCTGGAATAGCTGCAACGTTATTGGAGGGTGGAAAGACAGCTAATTCTGCTTTTAGATTACTCCTTAACCTCAATCACTCAGAGAATACAATGTGCAGTATTAAAAAACAGAGTGATTTGTCTAAAGTTTTACAAGATTTCAAACTTATTATCTAGGATGAGAGTACTATGGCTCATAAAGTAGGATTCCAGGCACTTAATACAACCCTCAAAAATCTACGAAATTCTGATGAAGTAATGGGTGGAGTAACTGTTTTACTAGCAGGAGATTTGTGCAAATGAAGTTAAAGCATGCATCAAATCGTCGTATCTATGGCCTAAAGTGCAGAAACTTTTTTGAGTGAGAATATGCGAGCTCATTTACATGGAAATGCGTCAGTAGAATTGTTTTCTAATCTTCACCTTAAAATAGGAGATGGAATATATCCTGAATGCGCTGGAAAAATTATTATACCCCACGAACTCGCTACGGTAGTCACGGAGTTGCCAGATCTCATCCCCAAGATTTATCCATGATATTGTTGATATAAAAAATAAGCCGATTGAATGGTTGTGAGAGAGTGCCATCTTATCTCCAAAAAATGATACAGCCGCAGAAGTCAACAGAATCTTATTAAAGTCGTTTAGTGGAGAGGATATTTAGTACAAATCTTTTGATACAACGACAAATCGTGATGATGCAGTGCAGTATCCAGAGGAGTTTCTGCACACCTTAGACCCTCCAGGTTTTCCACCTCACATACCTGAAAGTTGGAACACCGGTAATGCTACTAAGAAACCTTTGTCCACCAAAGTTATGCAATGGCACCAGACTACGAGTGACTAAACTTAATAACTATGTAATCGAAGATACGATAATTACTGGATGTGCTCGAGGAGAGTTGGTTTTAATACCTCGCATTCCACTAATTCCATCGGACTATCCTTTTGAATTTAGAAGAGTGCAGTTTCCTGTAAAAGTTTGCATTGCAATAACCATTAATAAGTCACAAGGGCAAACATTAAAAGTAGCAGGGATCTATTTAAGAGAAGACTGTTTTTCACACGGCCAATTTTATGTAGCTTGCTCCAGTGTCAGTTCATCAAGAGACTTAATAATTTTAGCACCAGAAAAAAAATCCAAAAATGTTGTATACAAAGAAGTTCTTGCTTAAACGTAGGTATAATAATAAAATGTGGATGGCCTGCGTTTGCAAACAAAATCAAAGCTTTAAAAGGATTGTTAAGGACAGTTTAGAATCGGTTTATATATATAAGGTGTCCTGGAGCCCCGGGAACCTCCCAAAATTAGAAAAATTTATAGGTAATAAGTAATTATTATAGATGTAATTATATTGTAATATTATATAGGTAATTATATTGCTAATTCTATTACCCGAGCAATGCCGGGTACGGGAATGCTAGTATATATATATATATATATATATATATATATATATATATACATATACATACAGTAAAGTTCTAAAAAAATCAAAGTAAAATTTGCAAAAACTATTAAATGTGGAGATAAAATTGTTTCTAGTTAAATAAGATGGAAAATAAAAATTTCTTTAAAGAAAGTAAATATATATGGATGGGGATGTTCTTCCACTAAGTCACGGAAGTTTATGGATGATGAACCAAATAAACGTTATCGATGATGATTAAAAATTGGACATTCAGATAAAGCACAAATGAAACTCAAACGAACATGACTTAGTGGGAATGGCAGGCGGGCAGTTGGGACTTAGAATGATTGTTGGAATGAATGTCAAAATGATGGCGGAGGGATGGTTGTTTATAGAATATTTTGATTTGAGAAAATTTCGATTGCATTTTTTATATAGAAATTTTAGAAATATTTATTTTTAAAAAATTCATATATTAACTAGCTTTTATCCACGACTTCGTACGCATGGAAATTTTGATGTGTATATATGAGAACTGGCGGTTTGATCGCAATGTAAAACGTCATCAAACCGTATCATTATGGTGCTGTTGAAAATAATTTTCGCCCCCCCTAAAAATAGTTTAATGCCAAATTTTAGATAATTGGCCGAATGATGCGAGACGGCAGCAAAAGCGTTTTCAATCGTAAGGTTTCGATGAACGCTGCAGCAAATTAACGGAAATATGGAAAAAAAGATAAATGCAGAAAAATGGAAATCGCACAAACAAATTTAATATAAATAATGAACATAGGTGAAAGCAATATGTACGGCAGGAAAAATCAAGGGAAATGAACACGAAAGATCGAAATACAATAACATAAAAAATGATGGGAAAGTAAACGTAAAGAGAGAGCTACGGAAAAATTACCAACCTCACAAAGTACCAAATAGTTGTATATCAAAGTGTAGCCTACAAAACTAACCAAAAAACAATTTATTTTCAGTATGTATCCGAAATAAAACAAAACAGCAAACCAATTATAATCGTTTTGCTGATTAGTCCGTCAAAACAAAATCAAGTACAAACTGCCCATGCCAATTCAACGCAAATGCTTGAATTTTCTACGCCAGTTGGGGTAATACGGATTAGAAATTTTTAATTTTCTTTATTATCTTTTACTTTGGTACTTTTCCGTTAGCTGGATGCAAGTGAAAAATAGCTAAATAATGCGACTTTACGCCAAATTTCTTATAACGAATTTAAAGCTAAAATTCGCTAAATGTTGTAGAATTCGGCCAAATTTCTTAGGTGATTTTTCGTTTGCTCTCGGCTGATGGAAAACTACCTTTATTTTAATTCAAAAGTACTTCAGAATGAATTCGAAAGGTCGATTAATTAACAATGTTTCATTTTAAATGCATCAAACACTAAGAAAATAAACAGAATCGTTTGAAATAACCGATCGAAAACATGCACAGCGTTACTCATTTGGCGGGGTGGAAATGAAGATTTTTGACTAGAAAGTTAGTTTTTAATTAATAAAAAATTAATCATTCAATTAACCGAAATAAATAGTAGCATATGTTCTATTTTAGACTATAATCTATTTCTGCGCTAAATTTCATCCAATTTCATTCAGCTGTTCTAGCGTGATTGACTAACATCATCCATCCATCCAACTTTCACATTTATAGTAGTAGTATAGATAAAATATAAACATAAATTTACAAGTAAATTCTTTTTAGAATTTTTTAAGAATTTCTTTAGAATTCTTTTTAGATTTTTTTTTCTATCTGATTTTTATCTGAAATTTACTTTTGCACATTTTGATGCAAAAAAGAAAATGCCAAGCTGTTTGCAAGAGATATAGGGCAATATGTTCCCCGTTAAGAAGAAGTGTATTCATTTTTTGTTTCAGTAAAAAACAGACCCTCCGCCCCCACCTTCTTTCGGATATTATTGGTCTGTTGTGAAGCGAAACATAATGAGACATTCCCCACTTCCTCGGATAAAAGATTTAGAAAACCCAGAGGCGTCCATCAAAAGTAACTAATAACAATAATTCAGGATTTTCCCCCTTTCATTGATTTTTTCCATTAATATTCCCTTTCATCGCACGTGCTGAATTATTGTGTGTTTATGGAAGTCCAAACATTCCTAATTATTGTATTCTTACTGTAATTAGAAATGCTTATTCTATTGATGTTTCACGTTGTATTCGAATATTGTTGGAAGGCAGACAAAAAGCTTTTCGCGAAGGCACTTCTATTCCTAAAAGAGGAAATAGATTTCTTTCTCTTTCTCTTTTTTCTTTTTCTTTCTAATGTGCGTGTTCGGAGGAGTGGGCGACGCTCAAAGATAAAAATTCACGAGAGTTATTTCGCCTTTTTTTAGTTCGTCACGTCAGTACGTTTGAATTCAACTTGCGATGGATGTTGACATCCGTTTCTTTCACAGACAGTCCGTTGTCGAAGTGATTAAATTTTTTAAGAGCGAGCAAGTGAAAAACCATTTATCTGAGAGAATATTCTTAACTCGAATATTTTATTTTGTGGCTTTGGTACTCCCCTTAAATAAAGAGCCTAATCACTTGAAATATTATTTTCAGAGGCTTCTGGAGTACAGTGCCACCGCATATCTCACCATTTGCATTATAGGAGATTTGAAAAGCCTTTTCAGTGTAGCTTGGATGATCCCTGCTGGCTTGACGTTCTCTACTGTATTCACTGATTTCTTCAGTATCACCATACGTCTGACTGTCATGTACAAACGTCAAGACATTTTTTTACTAATGATATATCTTCAGGACACATTTTCTGGACTGCAGCTTGAAAAATCTGTCACTCAAAAATATCAGCTTATGGTTGGAACATGTATTTGTTACGTCCTTCCATGCGTTTTGTTCTGGTTTACTGTGAGCTTGTGTTTTCCGGGATCCGAACGTCTATTAATATTTTATGTAAAAGAGACTTTTTTTGGTTGGAGCTCAAAGAGCAAGTCGACGAACTGTGCTTTCTTCATCATATTCGATCATTTCATTATTAACCAGCAACATATTCTTTCCGGACTTCTCATTGTTCTATGCTGGTATCTTCTTGGGCTTCTGCGGAGGATCATCGAATCATTCGAGGTAGTGGCTAAACGAAAATGCGACCTGGATTCACTTTTGAAATCATTCGCCGAGTACTCATCCACCATCTATAGATGCATGGAGCATTCAGAGGAAGCATTGTCCCTGCTGCTTTTATTCCTTTACGGCTTTATGGTCTTCTCGGTTTTTAATGTCACAACATTCTTGATGACGACAAACCTTTCGAAGTTTGACACTTCGAGTGTGATCAACCAAATTGTGGTGCTTTCCGTGACGATAATTGGTTTTTATTTCATGACCTTCCAAGCAGTTGCTGTTCACGATGCCGCAGTTAGAGTCAAAAATGTGGTTTACGAAATGGTGTCGGATTCAGATTGCAGTGACTATGAGCTCAAACATTTGATTCTGACTTTGGTTTCTGAATTCCCATCTCATGTAGTAGTGACCGGATGGAGACTGTTCTCGCTGAGGCGCTGTTTTTTGACGCAAATCACCAGTGGGATGTTCACGTACGCTGTTCTTATGACACAAATGGGGAACCAAAATGTAAGAAAATAAATAAACAAAAAATTTCTGAAGGAATTGAATGTAAGTTCTTAAAGTTCAAAATATGTTTTATATAAATGAACTGAAAATTTTTAATTCTATGAACGGATAAATATTGAATGTGGAATTCTAATTTTCCAAATTTTAAAACTTTTTGTTTTGTCTACTTTTTACCAAACTTTACTAAACACGGGAAAAGAATTTTATTTACAAGATGACAATGGTAGAAATATTTCGAAAAGTTTTTAAATTTTCTGCATTGGTTTTCTTTGTAATATATTTTTGGAACAAATGATAGTATACTGAGAGCTGTTATTAGGAAATATTTATTGCAATTGCTCATACTTGATATGTACAAGATTTGTGCCTTAAAATTTTGCCATCTAAGAAATTTGGAATCTTCAGAATCATTCAAATTTGTTCAAAAATTTTCAACTTTCCTAAATACACTTTAGAAGTGAAGATCTCGTTTTGAAAAACAGTAAATATTAATTCACAATTCCACATCAGAAATAAAAATTATTAATATTTTTTTACTGCATACTTTCAATTTTTAGATACGAAATTGAGATCCAAATTGCAAGAGAAAAAACATTATTATCTTTCTTATTTTTGTTTCAAAGGAATAGAGGAAGATAACCTTTTTTTTTGCTACTATTTAAGTAGTATTTTTTTGAATATTTCTTACATAGATAGTTGTTACAATTATTTTTAAGAATTTTGCTAAGAAAAAAAGAAAAAGAAAAAAAAATTGTGCAGAATTCAACAAACTATCGAATTCTTGAAATTTGGAAATCCTTTTAATTCCCCCAAAGTGGGCCACGATGGTCTGTTGGTAAGGATTCGACTTTGGAAACCGAAGATTTCAGGTTTGAGACCCCATTCCACCGAAAAGCCGTCACGAAAGTGGGCCTGGGGAGCGTTAAATTCGTCTGGACCAAACGTCTTCCCACTGGTGAGGTAAAGAAGTTTGGAGAAAGAGTTCTAGATGAAGCATCGTCCTCGTCATTAGGCCGAGCCTCTTAATAAGCCCGTCTCAAAATAGCTCTAGCGTTACTTTAAAAGGGGAATTTAATGTAATTAAACTAAATTGGCTTGTCGTAAGTGAAGGCCACATTACAAACCTGCAACGCTAGGGCCAGTAGCCGAGTATTATGACCACTACACCAAAAGTCGACTTCAGTATCGTACATGTTATCTGTCTTATAAGGCTAGCGCCACAGTACTCCCCTACCAGTGAATCGGAGGAGAGATAAACGTTTTGATAGCGCCAAGCGTTATGGCGAGCGTGCGATTTCGTTGGTGCGTCGAGTGAGCGACGGCTTTGTTGGCTGGTAGATGGCGCCACGACAGATCAGAAAGTTACTTTAATCAATGTCGTGGGTGTAGGTCGCGATACGAACCTGCGACGCTAGGGCCGGTAGCCGAGTAACATCACCACTACAGTAAAAGTCGACTTCAGTATCGTAGATGTTATCTGGCTTAAGGCTAGCGCCACAAGCTCCCTAAAATGCTTGTTTTTTAAAGTTTCAATTTTCGAACTTCTTCCTATGCTAATAGATAATTGCCTGCATAAATCTACTGTGTTAGGACTGAAGGATTTTGATTTTGTCTTTAGTTTGAGAATGATTTCAGTAAATCTATCGCAAGACATAAATATGTATCGTTTATAGAATAAATAACAGAAAAGTTTATTGCGCCTATCGAGATAAATTCTACCTGTGGCGATATTTCTATTTCTTAATAATTGATATAGTTAAGTTAAAATATACATCAAAATGTGTCTCTAAATTAATCTTTGTTACTTTCTGATCCTAACATTTTTTCCGGTTCGGAATTATTTCTTGTTCTTGTTAAGTCACTGCATCTCATCTAATGTTTCAAAAGATTTTAAAACATCATTTAAAATTATTTTTTTTTAAATTAAAGATAAATGAGCCTTAACATGTAGATATTACAGATTGTTCTGTATAGTAATTTTAGAATTTCAATATTTTCAATTAGAATTTAAAATTTATAGAACAGCTAACTAATTTAAACTAACGGTGTAATCTTTTAAAAAATTAGTATGTCAATAACACAGATTGAATTTACAAATATTAATTTTTGTACTGCAATCAAAATTCGAAATGAATTTAAAAAAAACTTAGAAAGAAATAGGTTAAAAATTAAACCAATGATAATCATAATAGCATTATATCCACCAATATATAATCATATAAATAAAAGTAGAAATATTTTAATATAATGGAATATATCGGAAAGCTTAACTTTTTTACCAGATTTTTATTTTGTCTCGTGTGAATTGCAAAGAAAAAATATTGCAATCATAAGAAATTGGTCATAAAATATTAAAGAATTTTTGTATTTTACAAAACCTTTATAAATGCATAAAAAATATTACTTTTCTATGAATTGGTGAAGTGGCGTTATGATTTTCATTGTCTGGGCCATGGTCTTGCCATCTGGTAGGAGCACGATTTCTGAGTGGAGAAGAAAGATAACCTTCAAAACCTCGCCAAATATTTATTTTTCAGTCGAATAGCCCTTTATGTGAATGAGGCATAGAAATAAATTAGATTTATAAAGATTTTTTCTCATGCAGCTTATTATTCTGTTGTATATATTTCATAAGAAATAATTACATCATTCTGACAAAGTTAGCTTCACATTAATGCTATTCTGTATCCTTAGTTAGAAGCATTTTAAATTTAACTGAGGCTCAAAAAAAGCACAGAAATAAAACTTGAATTTCTTAGTTCATTTGTAATGCAATGCGTTATAATACAGCAATTTGATTTAAGCAATATTTCATCAGTTTTCACTTTCTCATACAAGTAGTAAAAAATTTTTCAAGAAATTCGAACTTGCGTTTTGACGAATCTTTACGTTTTAGACATCTTTGAGTTCGAAAAACAGGCTTTTGGAAAATGTCCGTCTGTCTGTGATAGAGATAATTTAAGAAACGCTTTCAGATAGAAAAAAGAAATACAGTTTCTGAATTAAATCTGTCGACTTTTGTCAAATTTTGAGTAAATCCTTTCAAAAGTCTATCTGTCCGCTTATTCGAATATAAATGAACACGATAAGTACAAAACGATCCCCTTCATCTGAGCGTTCTGGGTTCGATTCCCGGTTTTGGTATGGTTGTTCTTTATTCTATTTGTGATATGTTTGAATGTGCTTCTCTGTATAAAGAGCCTGTGAAAGCGAATGTGATGCGTTAGTATCTGTTCTATATATGATGTCTTTATGTAATGTGTTGTCTCCTTCTGTACGCCCCGTGTGATACTTAGTGGTGCCCGGGGATTTCTAAATCTTCAATAAAAAAGTACAAAACGAAAATGAATAGGTAAATAAAATTTGGCTCACACATTTAACATCGATAGTTTACACAGCTATTAAAGTTTGAGTCAAATCCAACATGGGGTGGGTTGTCTGTCGGTCTGTACTTTCGGAGACATGCAAATGGTATAATTCAAAAACTTAATTGCTTAAATGTATCAAATGTGGTATGAAATTTTATGACTATAACTAAAGTTTTGTATTAAAGTTTTTGTTTAAATCGGTTGGGAAAAAAGCCTCAAATAGTGCCCTAAAATTCGACTTTTGGGCATTATTTGGGCACATTTCAAGGATAAATCTCCAAAAAAATGCATCATTGGCTCAGTAAAAAAATTACATTTATTCATATATTATAATTATTAATATATTAAATTCATACATTAAATATATAAGATTCATATATTTTAAAAATATTGTACACCAATGCTTCGGGAGATATCTTCTGGGATAACACAGTTTTTTAGAGAGTAAACGAGAAAGCTTTGCTGAGGTTTTTGCAAAATTCCTTACAAAGAGTTTTGCATGTAAACATATTAAAGGATATATTATCTAATTAAACACGAAAAGAATTTAATTAATTTAAATGTCTATAAAAATATTTTGTAAATTTTGTAGTATGCCATTAGTATACCTCGAATGAAAAGAACAGGATTTTTAAATGATTAAAAATAAATAATAATCCTATAAAATATCGCGAAAAAGTATCCCCCGGGGGGCATTTCCAAAAGATGATGAGATGCTTCTGGCATGGAGGTTGGATCTCGACATCCTGAAGGGACATAAACAGGTGAGGGTCTGACTCCTCTCATCAACGATGGGACGTACTTCCTACAGAAAGGGTTGTATTGTGGCCGGTGATGTCCCTTAGGACTCAATCTAGTTCCCGCTAGTGTTGTTGCGGCAGTCAGATCATTCAGTTTAATGGTTTTATCCGTGTGCCTTCACGAAAGAGAAATCTTGCAGCGCTTTATTGAAAAATGTAATGAATCAGTTATTAATGATAATAGATATTAATGAATATTAGTGAAGTTGATTCGTTCTTTAAAAATATAATTTTCCTAGCTTGCTACTATGAATTCCAGAGATATGGTTAAAGCTTTGAAACCTGTTCTGAATCAAAGCTGTGTGCTTAAAATATGAAATATGTTGAAACTTCTTTTACATATACTATTGATATTATATCTGGTCAATTTTTATTAATATTTTAATTTCATAAAATGCATATGCTATTCTAGAAATATGTTCCTGCTCATATCCTACTCCCTCATCCAATACTAATTCTACTCTGAATTTTAAAATGGAATGACTTATACAAATCAAACTATTATTCAACCTTCATATCCAAACCGTACATCTTTATCAAAATTACTGTTGGTATATATAAAAAAGTTAAAACACTTGTTTTCTTTTCCATTCATAAAACTATTAATTTAAATTGTCCGGTTTAAGGATAAAATAACATAAACCAGTTATTATTAATAACAATCAATTAATTGAACTAATAATAAAATGCATATTTTTTCCAGTTTTTTTTGTCGTGCTCAGTGTGTTGTGCTCCTAATTCTTAAATTGGACAAAATATTACCATTAATAAATAATAAAACAAAGAAAATGCTTTTTATTAATAGCCTGTATGGATCCAAAGATTCTATCTGTAATTAATAGTTTTATCACAAAGTTTTATTGCAATTTAAGAAATAAAGAAGTAATACATTGTAGAAGTATTTCAAAGATATAATCTACACAATCTCTATACCTTCACAGCAAGAACTGAAGTACTGATTAGATTCTACTGTTCAAATATGATACAACAAATTCCGGAGAAATCTTGAAGGAAAATGATGTATTGCTTGCCACCAAATGCTACCATATGTGAATATTATTAGAGTGATTATTATTAAATATATCTTGGTAATATTAAAATACTTTTTACCTTCTATTATAAGAAATATATAAAGACAAATTATTGCAATCGTTGAAAATTTAAAAATCGAGAATTTTATGGATTTTTACATTTTGACATAGAGTTCTTGGAATAATGTTCGTCTATGAACACGGTAACTCAAAAACTTTTCGATGGAACTAAATGAATGAAGTTAGATAAATGGTCTTTACATCAGATTTGTAGATTTCTATCAAATTTTGAATGAAAGCCCCTTAATAGAAAGTTTGTTTTTCTGTTCTAAGGAATACAATTATTTCAAAATGTTAAAATACATTTGTGTACAGCGGTCCACTCCATTACTATTGAACAAAGTAGTATCAACAGGAATTTTTATAAATGGCTTCAACCTTAATAATTGTCCAACTATGGTGGTAAACAATTCTTCAGCCTAGAGCTCTCTTTGGAGAAGTCTGATCTCTCTCTCTTTTCCCTAGGCACTCTATGCCGCCACAAATCGTGTCCCCAAAGCCATCATTCTATACATGAACTAAAGTACTCAATAGATGTTGCTGTTCAAACATGATACCACAAATTCTGGAGAACTCTTGAAGGAAAATGATGTATTGCTTGCCACCAAATGCTACCATATGTGGATATTATTGGGGTGATTATTATTAAATATAACTTGGTGATGTTAATTGTGATTACAATTATTTTAAAATGTTAAAGATATTTGTGTACAGCCGTCCATTCCACTACTATTGAATAAAAGTAGTATCAACAGGAATTTTCATAAATGGCTTCAACCTTAATAATTGTCTAACTAATCTGGTAAACAATTCTTCAGCCTAGAGCTCTCTTTGGAGAGGTCTGACCTCTCCCTCTTTTCCCTAGGCACGCTATGCCGCCACAAATCGTGCCCTTAAAGCCATCATCCTCAGCTAGTCGCTTTCTAGTTTTTGGCGGTTGAGCTCCAATCGAAAACATCAGACGAAACATGACCTCATCTTACTTAATCCCGTTCCCATGGCCCATTTCCTAATAGACTTCGTCATAAACCATTGGTCGATCCATCATTGGATCACATTAATTGCCCAATAATTACGAATGTTGATGTCGAGAACTTCTCGCAAACTGACGATAAAATAAACAGATATCACAGAGCTGGATAATCAAAGAGCCATTGGGAAGTGGTTTTCTCCAGACTACTGTTAACATGGGAACAGATCCATTGAGCCCCGTTCCGACGACTCGTGCTTGTCTGGAGATATGCGCAGTTTCCCTTCTCTTGTGGTTTTCCGGGGTTCTTTTATGCCTGTTCCTTTTATCGACAATTTGAGGGGAGCTCTTGAACATCCATTGGAGGGAATGGTCATACAATGGGTCAGATGGCAGAATGCAAACATATCTGGAAAGGCTCCAGGCCGTCGGAATGTAGTTTTAGTCGATTTCGGATTACCACAAATGAGGGGAAAGTGGTCAAACTGCGCTTGGTGCTAGGCTCAACCGGGTCATGGGAACCTGCAAGTGCCAGGGGCCCACAAAACCAAGACCCAAGCATCGATCTAATTACTCATGTCCCCAATTCCGAATGGTTTCCCCAAACTCGCTCTGTCACTAGATGCCATTAAAACAAGTCAGGAAACTCTAACATCCACATCAAACTACTTTTCTATTTATTTTTCTATCCTGCGCACTTGCCGAGTTCGGTAAATTTACTGGCACCCATCATCCACTTCAACTGCTCAGCAAAAAGCTGGAAACTCATACCAAGAAAAAAATCACAATCCAATCTGATGGAAATATATACATTTTCCATTCTTACTATGTAAAAAGACAGATGATTGAAATTCACAAGTACCCATCATCCACTTCAACTGCTCAGCAAAAAGTTGGACACTCATACCAAGAAAATAATCACAATTCACTCTGATGGAAAAATATACATTTTCCAATCTTACTACGTAAAAAGACAGATGGTTGAAATTCACAGGTACCCATCATCCACTTCAACTGCACAACAAAAAGTTGGAAACTCATACCAAGAAGAAAAGCGCAATACACTCACGTAGAAAAATATACATTTATCATTATTACGTTGGGAAAAGATAGATGGATGACATTTAGTATGCAGCTTTGCATGTTTGGAGATTATTTTTTGTAGATTTTTATCGAAGTTTAAAGCAATTCCCTAACCGAGATGGCATTTCTATTAGTCTATGCATTCACGTACAGTTGAATGATAAATGTAAAAAAAACAGTGGTTGAGGTGAATAAAGTTTGATATCTGATTTTATTGCTAAGAATGTGGGCGTGTGCAAGATTTTGGTTTGGAAGAAGAGGTTTCCAAATGTATACACAGTTTTCACTGTAATAATGTAGGATACAAACACCCCATCGAGATTTGTATGTCATATTTTTGCAGTATATACAGTATTGAGATTTGGGTGTTATATTAATCTATGAGAGATTATGAATAGAAAACTCAGAGCAATCATAGTGTTCACGAACTTGCCAAGAATCCAAAAATTTTATTTCGAGAGGAATGAGAGATAACATCTTTATAAAGGTATGAACGAGAGAGAGAAGACCACTTCCGTTGGTTTATTTATGCTTTAGAAATAAGTAATGCAATTTATTAATAAGCAATATCTTCATTAATCAAAAGTGATGAAGCCTCGGCGATAATTTATAAGAAAAGTGTTCATCTTTTTTGCTTTGTCCGTTACTTCCATTTCTTCAGAGAAAAAAGGATTAATGAAAATATATTATAAAAATTATAATTTTTTCATTGATATCCAGTATACATAACAACTGATAATTTTAGTGAAATACAAATTATTAGATTGCAACTAATCACTTTATCCTAACTCTATATTTGATTAATTTGAAGCAATGACGCATGACAGAATCTATAATAGAGAAAATAATTTAATTCTCTGAAATCCAATAAAATTTTTTGAACGTTTCTATTAACATGCAACTCGTGTTTATAAATGAACTACAAACAATAACAATTGTTTAAGAATAGGATGCAATTCAGTGTTTGGTTAGTCATAATTTCTATATTATATCAATAAATAAGTTAATGGACTCTCGACATTTATTCTATACGTCCTTAAAAACCTTCAATCCATCGATGGTAGCAGAATGAAAACAATCAATGCTGTGAGAAAGGAGAACACTTTTGTTTCAGCTTTCAAACTTTGGTTGCTATGTAACAACCGAAATTGTAAAGTTGAAAAATAATGAAAGGAATAGCATTAAACGCAGCAAAAGTAATTCAATATACTTATTTCCATGGATATTAAATTTATTTAGTTTCAAAACTTCGAAAAATTCAGCAAGCAAGAAATTTAAGTATTTCTCTTTTCAGATAAATCTTTCAGGCATATCCATTTTGTCGAGAATGAAATTCTTAATTCATGTTAAATACTACTTATTCCATCTGAGAAAACCATCCAAAAGTAAACTTTTTTCTCAAAACCAGCAAATAAAAATATATTACAAAGAGAGGACATTACTTAGAAAAGCCCTTTACCCTGTTGCAATATTACTACCAGGCAATTTTACTAAAAAAATATCAAAAAATGTTCTGCTAAGGATTTTAGAATATGGTGTTACTCTTTGTTTGATATTTTATAATGTAAGGTATGTTAGAGGCTTCTTATATGATGTGTACTTTGTACCATTAGGAATGACCATTTCTAACATTTTTGGAATAATATTTTCTATATCTTTCCGTCTCACTCTTCTTTTTAAAAGTCAAACTCTCTTCAACCTAATTATTCAACTCCAAAAGGTACATTTGCATGCTAATAATCATTCTGATTTACATTCTCAGTTGTTAGCAGGTATACTTGCTTGCTACATCATTCCATGTGTTTATTTGCTGTCCGAGACATCTTTTTGCTCTTCGGATTTCGAAAATCTTTTAAAAATGTACATAGAATATATTTTCTGCGGTTGGAGTACGGAAAGTATGTGGTTCAATTGTGTTATTTACTTCTTTTGGAATTATTTTATCAGAAATCTTGAGACTGTGCAGGCAGGATTAATCGTAGTTCTTTGCTGGTACCTTTCTGGACTTCTGGAACGGAATATTATATCGTTTGTAGTAAAGGCTAAAGCAGAACGTGACTTGGAATTGCTTTTCTCTTCTTACTTGAGATACTCAAAGATCATTTACAAATGCATATCTCTTTCTCAACAGGTGTTATCTTTATTGTTGCTACTAGTCTATGGTTATATAATCTTCTGTATATTCAATGCCACGTCTGCCTTGATGAATATAAACGCTTATTTATTTACACTATCGGCGACGATCTATAAGACCATTGAATTATTAACGGTTGTGACAGGATTTTATTTTTTAAGCTTCCGATCCATTGCTGTAAATGATGCAGCAGTGAAAGTAAAAAATGCAATCTATGTGGCCGTATCAGAATCGAATTCCCCCGATTTCGAAACGAAAAGTTTATTTTTATTAATGGCATCAGAGTTTCCTTCTAAAGTAGAATTGACAGGCTGCGGATTATTTTCTCTGAAACGTGATTTTTTGATGACAACGATGGGTGGAATATTGACTTACGCTTTAATTGTTGCTAAAATCTGAAAATAAGTTTCTACCTATTCGTAAATTCTCTTTTCTCATTTCTATTTTATGGAACTTAATTAATTTTAGGCGTTCAATTTTAGGTCAAGGAAGGAACTAAAGAAAAAATTTATATTTCATGATATTATTTGTTTTTTGATGATCTTTTCAGATTCCAAGTATATTGTTATAGAAAACCCTTCCCAGTAGCCTTACGGTGAGAAATCCAGCAAGTTCTATAACAGATAATGAAATCTTATCTCTGAAGCCTTAAAAATGCATAGTTAGCAAAAGACAGTCGAATAAAAACATCACTTGCAGAAATATGTTACACTTCAGCATCAAACCGTCACTAAATAATCACAACAGCATGCAGCTCAACGAACGAATTCACTTCATTATCGATATTCCAAAAAATAATTCACACAGGCCTCAGAAATTGAAAAGAAGGATCTATGAATCTCACCTCCTAATGGAATTATCGAGAAATTTATTTTTTCTAAAATCCCTAATCCGAAGCCAAGTAGCCTCCAAGTTGACTTGGCTCCTTTAAACATACGTTAAAATATCTGTAAATTCTCTTTTTTACTGTGAAACTAATAGTTTAAGAAAGCAGTTTTACAAATTTGTAATATTGCTTCTGTCCTTTTCTTCAAGGATTTCGCTTTCTAAATATCACTTTATATGGAATTATGTTAAACAGTCGAGTGCGGAGCGTGCTGATTAATGTTCAATAATTTTTGCTTGGCATTGGACAACCCCAAATTCCGCTTAAAAAGGTGTCCAATTTCTTGATAATTATATTACATGCTTGACAGTTCTGTTGAAGTTCCGAATTGAGACATTATCGATCTTCAAAGAATTAAGGCACTTATTATATGGAAATTTTATATGCATTCGATTGTCTTAAAGTTTGTATAAGACCAACATTGTTAAAGGTGGTCATGTGGCAAACGAGCTTGCGTTCAAAACTGAGAAAATTCTGGAGGTAATTCAAAACAAACTGGGTGATCTTAAGTTAGCAGTTGAAAAATTCCAGGCATTCGGTTATCGAATAATTACCTTGAAATCATCTAAAATGAATGTTACTGTTTTGAATAAAAAGTCTACTTTTAATATAAAAATATTTTCACAAACATTTGTGTCCATTTTGAAATTCTAGAGATTTTTATTGTCAACACTCTCACCTATATAATTGTATATTCAATATCTTTTCACAAATTACAAAGTATCTATTTAGAAGGCCCTGTATTTTATATTCTGTATGTGTATGTTCCTGTATGTATTTTGTATGTTCCCTGTATGTAATTGTGTATTCAATATCTTTTCTCCAAATAAAAAAAAATCTATTTAGAAGGCCCTGCTAATATATAGGGCATAGACTATATATTAGCAGGGCAATTAGCAAATTAACATTTTTCTGTACTAGAAATTACCCCTTTAATTGTTGTAGTGGGTCACCAGTAATCGGTGGACCCAAATAAATTACATTGTAAGAAATTCAGAGTGGTAGTAATTATTTTAATTATCTCTCTTTTAATATGAGCTTTTGCTTTATTATTACAGTACGTTAAATTTTTATTGAATTAAAAAAATTATGATTTAATGTAAGTTATAAAACAAATTTAATAGTTTATAAAAAAACTTGAATACTCAGAAAATACTTTAATTCCATGCGTTTTTTAAATAAATTTTATCAAGCAAATTATTGGATTGAATTAATTGAAATTTAACTATATCTCAAATTAAAATTCATATATTACGAAAGATGGGAGAGAACTAGGTAGGTGGAGAACTAAAGAGAAAGAGGGTTGTAAATAGAGAAACGAATCTTATCGACGGAAAGAATTTAAGAATTTTTTTTTGTAACTTTTCGCAGATAGGTGTTTAAGAGAAATGTTTTTTTAAACAGCAATCCTGGCTTATTAATTACTCATCAAACAGTGCTAGTACCAGCATAATAAGATAAAATTCCCTTTTTTCTAATTTAATAATCGCCGATATATATTTCTTTTTTGATTTTTATGAGTTATTTTTTTTATTATTTTTATCATGAGAAGATTTTATAAACATTTTTTTTAAAAAAAAGACTTTGATTATGAAATGGTACAGTTAGTGCTCATTCTTAACTCTGATTATTTTAATTACTTAAGCTCTACCAAAATTTCTTAAATTTTAAATGCTAAAAGCCTGCATAAAGAAAAAGGGGAATGATTTGTTTTCAGCATCATGATAAAATTTTTTTCGAAAAGCGAATCTACAGTTTGTTACATAAAGATAATATTTATTTTTAAATAATTAAATAATTAAGTGCAAATAAAAAATAACAAATGCGCATAAGAATTTTTACTTTATAGTCACTATTCAATAATGGATACCTTGAAAAGTTCTGCAAGTGTCCTCCACATTGTGCACTTTTGTTTAAATCAGGAAACATTTACAGGCATTTCTTAAAATACATACTGAAGTGATAGAGAAATTTTCTTCATACAAAAATCATAAATTCCTATAGTTTTTGAAAAAGAAACTTCCACCTGAAAAATTAAGTTTTAACCCAGTTTGAAGATAATTAACCCATACGTGAAAAGAGACCCGAACGCTGTCAAAAGTAAGCTTCTCTTGAAATCGATCATGCCGCAAGCCGACAGGTAAATGATATCCTTCTTTTCAATTCGCTTCAGAATAGACATTTCCCTTCCTTTATCCAGAATATGGAGTTGATATTTTTCAATCAAAAAACCGACCGTCTCCTTCATTTTCAGCGCATTCTCAGAAATTTTCGAACTGTGGATGATTAGTGAAGATATAATAATGACGCCGATCAAAGCACTGACTGTCAATTCGACCATCATGCAAGACGGAACTTTGTCTTTCAAGCAATAAGTCAAAACAACGTACAGGTTGAATAAGCTATTCAACAAGACGACGAACAGTGGCAATGATAGTATTTTTTTCAGAAGGCGGATATTTTCTTCAATGATTCTATAATCTTCTTGAAAATCGATACATTTCTCTGTTAACTCCGAATAATCCATACTTTTAGCATTGTAACTGCATTGTTGAAGGTTTTCTCCACAATGATGTATCATAAGGCAAACAGATAAGACAACAATACACGGGAACTCGAAATACACCGAGTAGTACATGTATTCACCAACGAAATGCACGCTCATTCTGTATGTTTGGTTATCAAGACTGATTCCGAAAGTCCAGAAATTAGATAAACATTTCGCTTCGATCGCCATGTAGGTAACCGCCAATGCAAGACAAAACGGCATGATGAGAAAAACAAGCAAGATCATGCTCACAAAATATGAGAACAGTTTTTTGTATGGGACTGTTGTGGAATGAGATTTCAGCGAAGATATGAGGTTCCTTATATTATTCTTTTGAAATAACATGGAATACCATAAAACGATTGAGAATACAGTGGGAGACATGTAAACTAATGACAATTTGATATCCCCACCGTTGTAGATTTCCATCGAGTAAACCAGAAGTAAATAAATCGCAGATAGATGAAGGGAAATAGTTGAATAACAAGAATAACATTTAAAGTAAATCTGATAAAACAGTCGATGCTCAGCAGGACTGAATGAATAAATAATCCAAAGAGGCATATGCGTAGCAGCGATCATCTCGGTATTTATTCTGTTCATTTTCAATTGTTCTTCATTCAAAGCAGTGTCTCATACGTAGGATTGTAACGTTTTTTAAGGATATATTCTGTTTCTATTATAGTTATTTTTTTACTTGTCATGAACAAAGTTATTTGAAAGTATGTATCTTACGACGTGCCTAGGACGTAAACTATTTGAAATTCTTGAATTTGTTACTTTAAGAGATATGCTATTTGTGTAATATTGAAAAATGTGATTATATGTTTGACCTCATCATATTTCGTTTTTTAAATACAAAAGCATATTGATCACTGGAAAGTGATAAATCAATGAAACTTAATTTTATAAAGTAGCGTCTTCATAATTATACATCTCATAAGGTAACATGTAGAGTAAGAAACACGTGTTTCGCTATATCCATCCACGTAAATTACATTTTATTGGAAATTATAAAAAAAAGCGTTCTGTTCCTTGAAGAAAAGGTTAAAAGACTTCCTATAGATTTTGCTTTCAATAGAGCATGAATGTATCCATGTTATTGCTTTTAATGAAATATCTACAAGAAACGAAAGTAGAACTTTTTTTCAATATCCCGTATTTAGGCTTTTCTAAAGTTTCTAAGTGATGCTTATTATTAACTCTTTGTACTCCTATGATGAGTCAGACCAACCATTCTGAATAATGTCTCTTCTTTATATTGTTACTAGTTGATACCCGCCCGCTTCGCTGGACATTCTATCAACTTGAATGTGAACCTAGACTTCATATATAGGCAAAATGTCTAATTTCAAAATGATAATTAATGTAAATTTTAAAAATTTAAAGTCAGGAAATGCAATGCACGTCAGTGAATCTGTCATGCATAGATTTTCATATCATCTATGCTGTGTAATGGGATGTGTCCCCGCTATTTATCGTGGTCTACACCAAAAAAATTGTCAGCATAAAACTAATGGTATATTTTGTAATTTTTTTAGTTATTCTTTCGTTTTTTATTCTATTAATTCAAATATTTTAATCAATTATAATTATTTACCAATGATTTTTCATGTATAGCAATTTTTATAAATAACAACAATATTTTTATCTTTCATCACATAACTTATTTCTAATAATTATAACATTTTATTTTCATCAAAGCTATGAGAGCAGTTAGATATAATATTGTTACGAGCGAGCAAAACGCACGCCAAAGGTGAAAACGCTGGCCGC
>JAOUZG010027119.1:4912581-4996616 GCA_026289955.1 Argiope argentata
ATATAAAGTCCATTCAATCCGAACCCGCTACGCTAAAAACGTAACAATATATAAAACTGTTAGAGAATTTACTTACAGAGAAGTTTTGTAAATAAATTCGCTAACAGTTTTATATATTATATTTAACTGCTGTCATAGCTTTGATGAAAATAAAATGTTATAATTATTAGAAATAAGTATAAAACTTCTCTGTAGACAACATTCTTCGTACGTTTTTCTGTTTGGAGAACGATGAGATCTTCAGGTGAACTTATTCTTGAGCACGCCACATAAAATTGGCCATGAGAAAAACAGTTATTTTGTTAATCTACGTCAGCTAATTTTAAACTCTGTCTTTGCGCTTTACTGATAGTCATCGCAAGACCAACTTCTGACTCGAAACTGCAACCACTTGAATTTAAAATCATTATCAGATGGAATCATAGGTTTTCTAGGAATGAATGTATTTTCAGTCTCATATTTTCCTGTAAAAATTGTTGTATCGATAATGTTTCTCAGCTTGGTTTTTACTTGTAGTCTAGTGTCATTAGACAATTTTGGAAAGTTTAAATTACGCAACAACATTATTGGTGTACCAATTCTTTTTCCCGCTGGATAAAGTATGCAGAGAAACTCCACAGGAAAATGAGCAGTGTCTTCTACTTCTATAACTGTATCCCCAGATTCATACTTCACCTCTTCAATTGTTAGTTTTTCTAACAGAAAGATATTAATCCTAACAGATGATTCATTCGTTGGAGTCAGAATTGCTCTTTCTTTAAACCAGAACAAACTGTCGATAGTGTCATATTGAATATTTGGCTATATCCTATCAGCCAAGTTATCAAATCGCCCTCAATATTACAGAAATTTTCCGGAATGGAACGTTTATAACGTCAACAGATAACCCCTACGATTTGGTGTGGAGGGTGGGGGGGATAATTAAAAGTATTTTATTAACAATTGAAAATTTGAACTAAACATATAAATATTTATAGAGAGCTAATAGCAGGAATTCAATGAAAAATCAGTAATAAAATGGTACAAAAATAAATGGTTCAAAATTCTTTTAGAGGTCTATTAACTGTCATTTAATTATCATTAACAAATATATGATTTTTTAAAAACGTTGTTGTTGGTGTTGTTCTCGTGTTCTTTTCCAGAAGCTTTCTAAGAAGATCGATGTTAATGCTCGAGTTATCTGGATGATAGGCGTTGACGATGGTAACTTCATGCTCAGGCAAGATTATACTGATCGCCTGCGCCTCAGTACTGCTCTCACTGTTGTCAAAGTTTGATGGTAATGAGATCTCTCTGAATTTGATGTCTGCCGTCTTGATAAGAAAAGCCAGGCCGCCTCCTGGCCGATCTTTTCTGTCTCTACGCAGAGTAGTGTAACCCTTAATTGTTAGCTCTAGATTCGAGTTCAGTCTGTTTCTTGCAGACACGCAATGTGCACATTATGTTCTCTTAGGATATTGGCGAGTTCAAAAGTTTTTCTCTGGGTGCCGTTTATATTCAACTGCAAAATATTTAGAGGCCTCGTAGCATACTTTTCGCCATCGGCCCGGTTCTCAGCTCGTGGCGCGTCGGCTACCCCGGACGCGGTAACATTTACACCATTACTAGATACTGCACAATCCATGAAAAATAAATGCCATTGCCTATGATAGGTTGGACTTTTTTTGCCTTATGCTTTTGCTGGGTATAATGGAATGGCCTTCACGCCTTGGGTGACCCTACCAGGAGAATAATCTCCCGACGTACTTCACCCATTCCACCCAGGGCCCCCGCCCCCGCCACGGTGAGACAGCATATAGGACTTGGGGGGTTTAAATTTGGGGGGGGGGGGTATGTTGTTTTTTTATTTAATTTGTTCCAAAAAGTCAAAACTTCAAACTGCAATGTGGTTGATAGATTGATGCGGAACACTATATTTTTAATGGATTTTTTTATATAAAAAATTATTAAAAGCTGAAAAAAATCGAGTGAATCTTAATTAACAACGAAAGAAATTCGTTAATTTTTTAAATTAAAATTTTTCCGAGTTCATACAAGGAATTTTCTGACCAAAGGAATCTTTCAAAAATATATAAATTTCTTAAACTTTTGAAGGATTTGGGCATTTTTAAGGCATCTAACTCTAAAATTTACGTTTTGAATGTTTTAATATGTTTTAATCTTTAGTTCTTATTTTTATAATAGATATAGGACATAAATGTATTTTGATTTTCTAATAAGACCAGAGATTATAGGAAATTATTCGACACTTGTTTCGTTCATTGATTTTATTTTGAATTCTTCTATGCGCCATTGTTACTCTTGTATGTTATGTTTTGTAATAGAGAACTACTGTATTGGAATACCTTAATTTGTATTTGTTATATATTTTAAATTTTATTCACGAATTCAAATTCTTTCACTTTTCCTATCAGCTCTTTTCAGCTGACTGACTTTTTTTCTGCTGACTTGATTGACGTAGGTAAATAAATAAAAATAAAAATTAATTCAATAAATTAAATCTGTGGTGAAAAACACAAGGTAATTTTGAAACCTTTTATAAGATTTTTTTTTCATATTCCAGTCTTTGATTTCTTAAATTTGATTGCTTATTAACAAGACAAAACTAGTCTTGTATTTTTTAAGCGAAATCCTAGTAGAAGTAAAGAAGAAACGATAGACGAAAACATTTCCGAATTTTGTTACTGTCGATCGAAATTTGTGTCGCTTAAGACTCGGCTCTTAAGAAAACGAAGATAAATTCAAATGACGATTTAGTAAAAGCCCCAGTCTTTGTTGTTAATTAAGAACAATCTTTTAATAGCTTTTGAAAACAAAACAATAGCCACACCTGCGAAGTTTATTCTTATTCCAAGTTGGCAGACGATTCCAGTGATGAGTAAGCAGACCCTAATTAAAAGAAACACTCGTTCTATGGTTTGGTTTTAACTTCATAGATAACAATCAGGGGCATCTTAATAAATAAGCAACTGCTCAGGGGTCCTGTAACCCTGGAAATCCCAGCAGCTAGGAGAGATTTGTTTCTGGTATTTCCAAATTGATTTAACTTCGTTGTTATATTTTAATTTACAAGGATTGTGCCCTTGGTATTGTATAAATAAAATCAAGCATCGTTTAAATTTCGCAGCATTATTTTAATTCTTAATTAATTATCTCTTGGAAAATTTGATTTGTTTTCTTTTAAAAAAATAATAACAAGAAATATAAAAATTTTTTTTGTCATTCCTACTTAGGTCAACAAAGAAAAACTTTATTTAAGTTACTTTTTATTAAATAATTACAATGAATATAAACAATTTATAAAAAAAGATTGAATTTTGCAAGAATTGAATTCGAATTCTTCGCCTTCAAGCAAAAAATATTGAAAGTCTTACATTTCACCGATCGAACTACTGCCTGTTGATTTCAGTTTTCATTATGAGCTACCAAAATTCTATTTAAAGTATTACAAATTAATTTAATTTAAGTAATGAATTAATATTAAAAAATGTATTGACATCGAGTGTCATACACTACAAGTTAAAAAATATATATTTGAACTTGAGAGGATGAATGAAAAGTATTTAATTAATGTTTGAAAATTTGAACGAGGTATATATAGGGAGAATGTGAAGTAATAGTAGGAATCAAAAGAATTTAGGTATTTTTATCATTTAAAAATATACAATCTATCATTGAATAGTCATTAAAATATTTTAAAGAAGTCGAATAAGCAAAGTACAAAAAATTCCTATTTTGTTTAAAATTATTTAAAAATTTTTAAAAAAAGTGATATGAAAGATATTTATGTCAACACACCTAAAAGATATTCAAAATTAAATGTTATGGTATTACAATTTGACAAAGTTTACCTTTATACAAAGATTATTTATATTGAAAAAATCAGGAAAAATAGATAGATGTTAAAATCAGAAAATTAAAATCAAAAATTTAAACGAACTTTTTATTTTAATTCCTTTTTTATTTTTATTTAAGCTCCATTTATTTAATTCATAAACTTTTAAACACTGTGGAAACCCCAAAATTCATCTTAACTTTAAACTAAATTAAGCTGTTTTAAGTTTAATTAATGGTTAATTAGTAAGCTCAATTAATATTTCAAAATTTAATTTCTTTAAAATTTAATTAATATTTAAAGATAATTCCTCTGAGGTGTGCATTTTCGCCTTCTCTCTCCCGCGCTCACAAACACATACATCCGCCTTTATTAAGAGCAGAGATAACTACACGCATTAGCTTTACACGAAACGACACAACTCACAAGAATGACACTTATTAACACGTTCGCAAGCCAGAATTTCAATAACATGGAAAAGCAAATATGCGATTTATTTTTAAATTAATTGTGGTATCTAAATTTTAATTCGTCACATTTTATCAGAGTGTTCGTAATATTGTAATTTAATAGTTGTAAGTAATGAATACTATAGCACTCACAATGATTCAACTCAAATTGCTGACATTAATGCTGTAACATCCATAAGTGATTAATTTTTAGCAAGAATATTTATAAATTTTCTGTATTATATACTCAGCATCAGATTATCATAAAGAAAAAAGATTAATTCATAATGCATAAAAATTCATTCGGTCATTGCAATCCAACAATATTCAAAGTCTGATATTCTGAAGGTTTTGGTTTAGTTTTATTAACGTCCCGTTTTAAAACTAGTCACCCGTTTTAAACTCTAGGGCAATTTTTTGACGGATCGAATTATTTTCAACCTCGTTCAGATGACGAGGATGACACCTAAGCTGGCACCTCTATCTTCAAACTTCCACACCACACCAGAGGGAAGATCGATATTCTTAAAAGATGTTTTGAAAAATGTCACTACTTAGATAATTGTGATACAATTCTTCAATGACAGATCTTCAATTCACATCCTCAGTTATTTATAATATTGATTGTCAATTGTAAAATAAGGTTTTTTGTCTAATTTTTATTTTGAATTAAATGTTAAAAAAATCTTTCGTTTAAAAGTTTTGACGTCCCTTCAAAATTTTATACACATAATGTTTTATATTGACTGATCATAAAAAATAAGTTTTTTTTTGTTACAAATGCCCTCTCTTCCAAAAAACTACACTTCTATCAAATCTTTAATTAAAAAAATAGGTCGATTCTTGCTTAGGCCAACAAAGAAAATATTATTTTTTAGTTACCTTTTATTAAATGATTACAATTAATATAAACAATTTATCAAAAAAAAAAAAAAGATTGATTTTCGCAAAAATGGAACTCGCATTTTCTTCACCTTCACGCGAAAAATACTGAAATCCTCGCATTTTTAGCCATCGAGCTACTGCCTGCTGATTTCAATCTTCGTTACAAACTGCTAAAACTCTATTTAAAGTATCAAATATTAATTAAATTTAATGAATGAATTAATATATTTAAAAAAAACAGTATTAACATCGAATGTCAACCACTACAAGTTTTAAAAAATTTACTTGAGCTTGTGTGGATGAATAAAAAATATTTTACTAAAGACTAAAAATTTTAAAAAGATATATATAGGGCGAATGTTAACTAATGGTAGAAATTGAAAAAAAAAAGAAGAAAGAAAGCTTTATTCGGGAGCATATCAATTTCTTTTATGTGCTTCCTCCACTTTTAATAAAAATCTCCCGAAATGATCGCTACCTTTTAAAAAAAGTTCAAGATTCACTCTCGAATTCTCCCAGATACTAAGGAATCTGACGATGAACATAAGATAAGAATCCAGAATCTCCCCTTAGTATAAAAATATTTTACTTTTACACTGGTACAGAGAACGAAATATTATTTCTAAGCGTAAAATAATAATTTGATACTTGAAAGACAACGGATATCCGATTAATTCGTAACTCCATGGTTGAAAGTAATGTACAGTTCGAAACAATTGTTTAGACAATGAAGTCTTATTAATAATAAATTAAATTGTTTTAGCAGAATTAAACGAATTTTCAATGTATAGGGTGATTATAATGAAACTTCCCCTTTAAACAGCCTCCTGCAACGCAAACGGGTGAACGGATTGAAACGTAATTTGGTATATAGATGATACACGAGGTGTGCTCGCGGAATTTTGAAAAAAGAAATCCTGAAATGTTCATAAGAGGGCGTATTTTCCTGAAATAGTTAAATTTTACACAATACTACAAAAAAAAATACAAAAAGGAACTCAGAAACATTAATAACAATCCGGAACAAAAATTATGAGCAATAAAATGTAAAACCTAGAAAAGTTATCAGCATAGAGCATCATTCATATCGTATTCAACTTGTGGTGAAGGCTTTATAAGTCAGATGGCATCTCTCAGGTTGAAGTGGCATATTTGTCCAATGTATATGTTACTCGCCTACAAACATTCAAACTTAAGAATGCCACAGTCCTTCAAGGAAGTAATTTGAGATTGGATTTATGTGAAACTCTTCGAAAGAATTTCTTTATTCTCAGACAAGCTCAAGAATTTCTGCCATTTGAAAAAGTTGACCTTGTGTTGCGATGTTTCGCATATTTGTCCATGAAATTGTGGAGGATGGTGGATACGACCAAACTCTCAACGTTGGGGCTCGTAGTCGAATAGCTAGATCACTAGACAAAAGTAATTACTCGTACTCGGGGGATGTTATATCGTTTATCAATCTATCCCCACATACTTTACGAACAGTGAATCGGTGGCGAGACGAACGAAACATTTGCACTAAGCGTATGGCGAGCGTGTGTCAACTCACACACACGCTCGTCATAGGCGCCACAAAATCGTTCATCTCTCTGCCAATTCACTGGTTGGAGAGTATGTGGGGATAGTTCTATAAGCCAGTTAGCAACTTTCGGACTGGGGTGATCAATTTTGTCTAGTAGTTATGTAACACACGGCTACGAAACCTAGTGTCGCGTGTTCTATCCCCGATTTTCAATCTCCACTGAATTGATCAGTTTTTGATGTCGTTATGTCCTGAAAGTAAAACTAAAACCAATAACACAAATATCTTAAGCGAGAATGGTTTTATTGATTAAAAAACGTTTTCTCTTCAGTTATACATATGTTTTAAGGATGGAACGGAGGAAGAATCTATCAAATTTTTAAAAATTTAACATTCAATGTTCATACTCAGCCACTGTTCCCCAAATTGAGAAAGCCTTTCGGCTTCTATAAAATTTATAATTTCAATATGAGAGGCGTTATTAGCGAATCTAAATGAAGGAATTGGAATTTCTTCATTTAGAATTCCTAATTTCTTCAATTAGGAATTGAATTGGAATTTTTATATCCAAATGAAGATCAAAGACACGTTTTGAAGACATTTTGATGCCCGATAAGTTTCTCACATTTTTGAAGAACGGGTAGGGGGCTAGTTTGTTTTTGAATGCTTCCCTTGACATCGTGTGCCTTATACGAGCTGGCATCAAATAGTAGCTCGAAAAATGCATTTTGCAATCTGATGCAAAAAGCCAGGACTATAAAATATCGTTATACAATATAAGAATTGGAGAAGTTGTCTTTTTTTTTATTTCTTTGAATTTTAAATTGATTTAAAATAATGATCGCAATACAATAGATATTACTATGTTATTCCATTATTATCATGCCAAAACATGAAGGTGATTTCGTTAGGGGTTTTTGAAGGCAGCAAATAATTGAAGCTTGAAATCGTATAGGCAATGCATAAAGCATAACCGGCAATATTCATAAACATCTTTTAATCGCATATATTATTTTACGGGCTTTTGCCAGTATTCCATTAATTTGGCTCAGTGTGGTCAGATATGGCTTTTGTGCCAGAAAATCCGATACAACCAACCAGCCAACTTAAATTAATGAAGTCAAATAATGACTTAAAAATAATAATGTTCTCACATGATAACTTGAAGTTTGCAATCATAGATTTCATTTTCTTTTTATATTATTTTGAATTCTCATCCATCAAAAGTATGGAGTTGATGCACTATGGAGGGTCTCATCAGCTCACCCTTATTATTTTGGTAAAAGTCTTGACTGTTGCACCGTCTGGAGATCTCTAGAAAACAGCAAATAGTTCTCTCTCGTTTTTTCAGTGGACACATCAAATCCTTCACCTTCCAACATTGTCGAAGGATATGTACTGATTGTCCTTGGTACAGGGAAGATCAAGCCTCACCCATTCACATTCTTAAATGTTGAAATTTAGCTATTTTTGAGATTTTAAGGAATCCATTTTTGTTATCAAACTTTTTAGAAATATTGGTTACATGGAGGTGGTATAGTGCAACTATACCATTTGAGATTAGAAACAACAATTTTTTTTATATCGTTTTATTTGAAACAAAAAAAGTTCACTTTAGATTATTAGTATAAAAATGTATTATAATTGAGTTACATTAAATTATCATGCTATTAAGATATTCATAAGTCCATGCAATCTTTTTTTGTTCTTAAAAGGTATTAGTAGTCATGAATTCCTGTATTTGAAATCAATATAAAAATGTTTTAAGATTGTATAATTTGTGAAAATGCTATAAGTAATGACAGCTAAGTTTTAAGAACACGTATCCTTCTTTATCTTTCATTTTTTTCAAATTTGACCCATGATAAAAAGAGAAAATGATTTATCCAGTTGGGGATCCTAATCCGAATGAGCAATAACTGTTCTTAAAAATTCATATTCATGAGATATGAGAGAGACCATCTCACTCATGTCTCGTGAAGGTCTTTTGAGACAAAGGAGTTTGGAGGATTACTGATTGTCAGTACAGATTGACAATCAGTAATCCATAAGTGAGGAGGCTGCCGAAAGTGGACAAAAGTAAGCTTCTCCTGAGATCCACCATTCCACAAGCAGACAAATAAATGACCTCTCTGCTCTCTATTTTCCCCAGCAGAGCGATACATCTCCTGCCGCAAAAAGTATTCGAGTACTGAGCGCTTATATGATTCGATAATTTCTGAGATGTCACTCGTATCTCCTGAAGCGCGTCTGATACACGGGAACTCACAAGGGTTAGAGAAACCAGGATGCACATACCTGTACTAGTATTTGTAATCAATTCCATCATGTAGTAAGGCGGAACGGATTCTTTCAAAACGTTGTACAGAGTTATGTACAGTTGCAAAAAACTGATTAGAAAGATTAAAAACAACGGAGTGGACAGTGTAGTTTTCAATAGACGTACAGTATCGAATATGAGATCGTAATCCCTCAGTAAATCTGAGCTTTTAGTTGGGAAGTCATATAGTTTTATATTGTTTAGGCTTAAGTTAAATTCATGAAGAAACATCACACAACGGTTTATGAGGAGATACATGGATAGCCCAATAATACATGGGTATTGTACATATACCACATTATACATGTAATCGCCGAAGAAGCAAATAGAAATTCTTTTAGGATCTGTTGTGATGTTATACCCGTAAGTGTAGAATTCAGCTATTTCTTCTTCACCAAACGACAAGTATGTGAACAATGCAGAAAGAAGTACTGGTAAAATGATAATGACCAATAAAATTAGGTAAGAAAAGCTAAAGCAATCGTTTTTGATTTGATGCTTCATTCTAATTCGGTTTTGGTTCAAAGTTTTCATCAGGCGACGAATGTTTGTCTTCTGACGGAACAAAGAACAGCGAAGGAGGAATGATAAAACATCGACGAACACGTAAGCCAAGCCAACCTTCGAATCGGTAAATGCGATCATCACGTCGATTCCAATTGATAGAAAATAAACGGCGAATAGACTAAAAGCAGGGACTAAGTAATAGGAAAAATATTTCAAACCATTTGTCATAATTTTATTTTGAGTGTTATTCAGTTTTATTATCACCCAAAAAGGAACATCAAGCACAATGAAATTCTTCAAAAGCTTATGCATAATGGTTTAACGTATAGTGAGTTGCATTTAAATAAATTGATTTTGAAGTAAATTATTTTTTAAAAGTCAAAATTCCTTTTCAGTTGTAGATCATTTTACTCGTTATATTCACTAATCGTGTCTGTGTGAAAGTTTTACGTAAGCCAAATTCTGACGTAGATTGACTATTAATTTAAGTGTATTGATATTTAATCACACGTTAGTTATTTGTTAAATTTATGATGTCTCTCTAGCTCGTAAAGTAGCGGTTCTTCAATTTCTATTATATAAAGGCTTTATGCCAGGTAAATATCGTTTATATACAGACGGCACTTATGTATCAGCTATACTTAATATTACTTTTAATAAAGCATGAGTTTATTATATTAAGAGTAGCATTAAATATATCAAAAGTCAGTTCGTTAAATATCTAATGAATATTTCACTTCCTTAGTATAGTATCTCATTTTATTAATCAACTTCTTTAATAGCTAATATATAATCGCTTTATGCAAATCAAGAGCTTACCAGGGTTCACTTTCACTTCAACCTTTCTGTTTCCATTAATAAAAAGAAATATGTGTAGGAACACCTTAGACAAATGGTCTTAGAAGTTTTCAATAAGATCCCTAAATGAGACATTAAATTGTATACCGATGGCAGCAAAATCGACAATTCTATATTGTGACATCTATACTGTAACTCCTCAGACAAATTTTTCTCTATACCAACGGAATCCAGACATCTGTTCCGTTTTTAAAAGCGAACTTTTAGCAATCGATGGGGGACTTAAGACCCTTCTATACGAGAATAGTAATAAAAAGCCTTTGGATTCTTACTGATAGATGCAGCTCAATGGAACACTTTAATAATTGGACATATGTTGGAGATAAAGCAGGATGTCTTTTCTTCAGAAATTGAAGAGGATTTCACTCCAACATGGCATTCACTCCCAGTGGATCCCATCTCATGTAGATTTACTTGGTAACGAAAAAGCAGACAGGATTGCAAAGAAAGGAAGCAGCCTAGCGACCTCCTCTTCTGTTGGACTCACATACTTACTCTTCTCTTAGGCGAAATCTCTAAAGAAGAAGAATAGGACGGTGCTCTCTATTCATGATTGGTATTGGCCAATAAACCGGCCAGTCCTTAATTATCACTTGTGATAGAAAAACCAGCATTTGTCTGTCGTGCCGTGTCAGTGGCCACCTTAAACATCTTTTCTTTTCTCAGTATGAAAACTCTTACTCTCTTTACCTGAAATGCCGCCAACATAAGGCCTCCACTGAACAGATTCTAGACCGTTTAGGACTTCATTTGAATGCATTTGTTCTTCTCCGTTCCTCGTCATTGACTTTCTTCTTGTCAATGCCTTTTTGGATTTCGTCTAAGTCAGGCAATGGATATTAGCAACAACAACACGTAAATCAAACCTCGTTGTGGACAGTTAAATGTATAGCTTTTATCATACATTAGTTTTTTCTTAAATATCTGTTATGTCTTCAGCTAAAGTTCATTAACAGCTGATTTTATTCATCAAGTTCTTCATTAATCAATGTATAATTGCTTCACATAATATTTCTTAGTAGACGGGTTAACTGATTTCATCACACTTTAATCCTTTCATTACACTTCTGCTTTTTCTTTTAGTTTATTTATGTTAGCAGATCATTTTGTGTTACAAAAATCATAAATTAACGTTCGATTTCAGTAATAATGCTTATTTGGTTTCGCTAATTTTAGTTCGTTAGGCTATATTAATAAATTGCATCATTCAAAAAAATTAATACCTTAATTACAGAAACAGGAAGCTTAAAAATAAGACACAGAAGCGTTAACTGTGATTTACAACTTCATGCTACAATTTTTAAGTCATTTTTTAAAACGAAGATTTTTTTCTACCAAGAAGATCAATATAGAAACAAGAACGAGTATTTTAATACATATTGGAAAATATTTAGGAAATTAGACGAATTCACATTAAAATATCATTTTTAGGGATCTTTCAGATCTAATTCTTTTTCTGTTTACCCCAAAGACAAATCTGATTCACGTAGTCATTATGAGCAAATTAAATTCCGGAATTTCAATTAAAAGGTTTAGCAGTTAACGATAGTTTGATTCTACCCACGCAAACAAGTCTCATGGCATTCAATAAAAATACATGGCGAAACGGAAAACAAATATTTGTTGTTAATTTTAAAAAATACGACAACAAGGGCATATTTTTTCATTATGTGAGTATTTGAGATAGTAGGTTATCTAAATTTATCTTCATCATTACGAGATTATTTTATGATGAGTATACGAGGAAGTATGTATTTAAGAGTTTATCATATTAGTTTAAAAATAACTCGTTTTAATTTGTGATTCAAAACATCATCCGAAAGCACTGCATAATGGAAGGGCTTTATAAACAGTTTTTGCTATCGTGAAACTTGTATTTGATTTTACTTGATTGGTTGAGTTAAAATACACCTCAATTTTTGCATCGTGAAATCGGGGGCAGTAATTGAATGGAAAATCTGATTACATTTGAAGAAAATGTTGATGAAAATATTTACATTTGAGCCATTTTGGGTATAATTATTTTTACCATGCTTTCAAAATATTTTCGAAATTCAACTAAGCAAATATAAAATTATATTTATGAGACAAAATTTTGTGAATCAATATACGTTGAAAAGAATATAAAATTCCTTTTAAATAAAAATAAAATTGCTAATTGAATTCTGTTAATTAATGCTAAACATTTACATATATATTATTTTCAAAAAGTCTTATTTTTTTCCAGGAATTGTTCTGCTCTTTTACATGTTCATAGAAATAAAAAAATTAGAAACATCTTCAAGTTAAATTTTTTCTGAATTTTTAGGGAAAGCAGAGACATGAAAAAAAAAACCCTAACAAATTAAGAACATATAAAGACATTCAAAGTTTTTCCACAAAATTTTAAAGATGTTTTGGTTTAATAATTTTTTTTGGCCTAATTCCTTGACTAAACTTTGTCACAAACTGTTTAGGAAGATCAGGGCCTGACTAAGGCAGGCTCATACGGGCAGTTGACCCTGGCCCCCACTTAAGTAGGGGCCCCGAAAGGGAATAGAAATTTTATTTTACGTTTTTTAAATGAATGTTCTTCATTACTAAAGTAGTGAAGCAAAGGGGACCCCAAAGAAGTTTTTGCTCCCGGCCCCAACTAGGCTAAGTCGGGTCCTGAGGAAGATAGAAAAAAAGAGAGGAGGAAATTGGGATCGCAAGAATACATGTATGTGAAGAATGAAGAAATATATATGAATGAGAAGAATGCGAATGTAGGGATATGAAGAACGATTCACGTATTTATATGCAAGATGTATGGATAAGAAAAATGAAGAATATATGTATGTGGAGAATGTATGGATGTGAAAAATGAAGAATATATGTATGTTTGAGAATGTATGGATATGAGTCATGAAGAAAGTATGTAACATAAGTCCAGATACGCCATGGTTGCTTGAAGAAATAAATATGATAAAAAATTGTGGAGGGAATTCTTCACTTAGCGGTACTTTTTACTGGGAAAATATTTGCGAAAATCCAATTTCATAGCCACTTGAAATCAATTTTAACAATCAAACATGCTTCACATTAATTATATATTGAAAAGATAGATCAACATTTTACAAGAGTTTGAAAATTCTTTCAAAGAGATAGATTTCTATTTGGAAGGAATCCGAATATCTTTTGGTGATATCAGTGACTTGTACTCGAGGTACATTCATGCATAGTTTTCATAGTTAAGAGTCAGATGATCATCGTTTCAGTTAGGAGGATCGTGACAGGTATTTTGGGATGGTCTAGGCCATTTTGAATCGTTGCCAGATGATTAGAACTAACCTCCCTTTATATAGAACTTTAGAAGATAGCATGACAGGGCAGTTACCCTTTGATATCAGAATTTACATACACAAGGATGATGCTCGGCAAGCCTGTTTACGTGATTTTATTATTTTTTATTCTTCTTATAGTTATTCATATAGTAAATATAAATTAATACTGAACATAGATGGCGCAGTAGGCCCAGAACCATATGTTTACTTGGAATGTGAGCGACCCGCTCTTGAACTTTTTTATCATAAACAATTCGACCAGAGCGTTGATGTGAAATTGTGAAATGAGTCCTCGCTCGCTCTCCATTAAATGCAAAAAGCATTATTCGTTCGCTCTTTGTTAGTGGCAATTCCTACATTTAAATCTATATTACGTGTTACCTTATATATGTCTGTGATCATCGTCCATGTGTTGTTACACAGGTGTGTGTGTGTGAAAATAAATAAGAAAAGGCTGTAATGTCTTAGTTTAAAAGACGACTATCTCTTTAACACTTAGAACATTTATTTACAGACTGCAAAAACGTACACACACAACAGAAAACATTTAAGATGAATTTAGAAAGAAAAGGGGGAACATGTTTAACATGGCTTAACATGTTTAACAAAATTTAGAAAATGAAGAAGTATAAGAAAATTTAGAAGTCAGCTTTGTTACAAAAAAACAAAACAAAACAAAACAACGAAGTGCTTCAAAGCATGTCAAGCACCTTTCCTCTGCAACAACAATATGGAGACGTCTCTTCAGTCGAGCGCGGACAACATCCTCTATCCAAATTAGAGGACAGTACACTGGCCAAAAACGCATCTTTCCTTGGATTTAACATACACACCCAGCTACAAAACCTGAGAGATTATCTGATTTCGAACATTAAATATTTTGGTTTTGAGTTTGTGATTTCATCTCCAGATCAAATTGTCTCTTGATAAGTTGGAACAAAAACATGTCTTAAAAAACACACGCACTTATTTTAAATGCATAAGAGGGCAGAAAACATTCTTTTCCAACTTTAATTTTTTTGTTGATTCTTGCAGATCCTTGGTATATTAACGAAGTGCCTCACAATAATTCATTGAAAATCTGCAATAATTTTGGGTTACTTTATAATTAAATTCAGTTTTTGTTACCAAAATAATCAATTACAAAAGAGATATTTTTTCTCATTTACTCGTATATGTAGAACACAAAATAAATAAATAAATAATGTAATCATTAAAAAAGTCGAATTCGAAATTGCGATGAATCTCCGAGCATAATATCTTTTCAATCTAAACATTAAATGTTTAAAATCATGTCTTCCTCTATGTCTGTTTATGAACAGAGTAATTCAAAAATGCTTTGAGTAAAAGGATGGAATTTCTTATGAGCCATCAAATGTAGGCAACATTATATTGCCATTGAATTTGTTGATTCTTATTCAATTTGTAACGAAATTTATTCGTATGTGGTTTGTCTGTCATTTGGTGGGCAAATATGGATTTCTTTCCATTATTTAATAATGGATTTCTTTCCATAATGGATTTCTTTCCATTATTTTCTATTTATTTCCATGTGGAATTTTTGAAAATAATTGAAAAAGAAATACATTATTTTTTGGTAGATGGCTGTAAAAAAATAATGGGTTTCCTTTCCCTAATATTAGAAATTAATCAAATTTAGTTAATGAATTAATATTTGAAAAAACTGTATTAACATTGAGAGTCATCCACTGCAAGTTTTAAAAATGTCTTTGAACTTGATTGGATGAATAAAAAGTATTTTATTAGAGACTGAAAATTTGAACAAGATATATATATAAGGGAGAGTGTGAACTAATGGTAGAAATTTTTAAAAAATATGGACCCTCATAGGTACATTTTACTCAAAGTGTAAAAAAAATTATATGTGAAAAAAGAATGATAATACTTTCATTAAAAGGAATATGCAAAAGAAGTTTAAAGGAGAAAACTATGTTGATTTTTTTAATTGTTTTTATGTGCTTGTGAGGAAGAGAGATGGCAGCGGGAGCTTTAAGAATAAAAAAAAAATATCTAATTAAAAATAAAAGAAAGTGTAAAGACCTTCCTCCTCCCCCACCACCAACGGAGTGCTCTCCCACAAACTTTTTCGCATACTTTCTAAAAATAGTGCTATCTTCCATACTCAGGAAAAACTGGGGATCCTGGTTAAGCCAGTGAGCGCTTTAAGGCAGTTGCACTAATAGTTACGATCTATTAAACTTTAAAGGGAATTTAGCATTCTTACTAAATCTATTGTGTTACCCTTGACGAGTTTTTAAGCGATTAAGCCTGCCATGCAGATATTAGTATCCGATGTTCAAATTTGTGTTTTAGGCTAACTTTTCCTGACCAACTGAAACCAAACTTTGACACAAAACTACAAATGCAATTGCAAAATCACATACCAAATTCGATATATTAAAGTTGTTGAGTTTTTGAGTAATCTCGTTTACATGTTTCTGAAAGTTCAAATAGACAGGTACTTAATTCCATATTTAATTTGGATCAAAATTTTATAGGAGTCTACACAATAAATGTTAAATATTTTTACAGGATTTCATCCTCCTAGCTCTTTTTGTTTTGTAGTTATTGGATTAATTTATATTCGAACAGCTAGAAAGACTGTACTCTGAACTGAATTTGTTCAGTTTTCTGAACAGATTCATTCTGAACTCGTTTAAAATTTACAATTTGTCAGAAAATACTCGTTGTGAGAAATTTACAAATTTAGTGTAACGACTCTATACCGAATTTAATGTGTCCGCTTAAAGCCTCTTGAATGATCAAGAGGTCACTCCTGACACACATTTCTAAAGATATGGTTTTCGAACACAGGTATGTTTGATGTTTAGGACGGAATCTCGAGTTCGTATTATCTGATGATTATATTATATTATATATAGGGAGAGTATATGTGATTATACGAATCTGATGATTATGCGAACTTGAATGATTCTTTATACTTGGTATACGAGAAAGAGAAAACGATTTGTAAAAATAGAAATCAATAAATGCATCTAGTTCCGTTTGCTCACCAGCGGAAGTGTAAATGTTAGACCTTAGCGATAAAGAGTTCTATATGAATTCAATTGAAAGATGAACGGAGAGCTTATATATTGTATTTAAAGAGTTTCTGCATTATACAGCACGTATGTCTTTCAGAATTAAATAATATATCCATCGAATAACTAAAGCACTCGTGTCACGAAATATGATTATTTAAAGTGATTAAATTTCCCCCTTCGATCTTGGATTCAAAACAGAGATTAGATATCATTTCATGTACCTGATTATTTTAGTAAAAGCAACTCAACTCCATTTTTATCTCCTTACTACTATCAGCTTTCTATTGTGAACGAAGAATTTCTAATCGAACCGCAATGTTTTGCATTAAGTAGCGGTGCGTGGTTTTTTTAAGTCATCAATGACATTTACCTGAGGTAAGATTATACGGTACAGTTTTTCAGAATATTTTACGAGTTAAAGTGTTTTGAACAGCTTTCTTCCGAAATTCAAGCCATGGAGGTTAGTGTCAAAATTTATTGAACTTTGCTATTAAAAAAGTTTAATTTTATCCAGCTTGGTAGATTTGGGATGAATTTTTTTTTCATACCGTTTGATATTTTAATGTATCTTTTTTAAATTTTTGCCGACGGGCTCTAACAAAAATGATTAGAGATGGGAGAATAACGAAAAAGTGTTTTCTTTCTTGAGCTTTCAAGTTAGAATATAATACGTCTTCAATTAATTTTTTTCTCAAAGTTCCAATATGCGTTTTTTTATTTCCCTTTTTTGGCTTTTTCGTATATTAAAGTAATGTAATCATAAAGAAGAAAGAAAAAAAAAATAGAAATCAAGATTTTGTCAAAACTTTGTGTTTAACATTTCACCGAAACCGAAAAGTATATTTGTGTAACTGCGCTTGTCTCTCTGCCTTGTGTATTTGTAGATTTTTATTAAATATTAAGCGGCATAAATTTAGTGCATTTGTTTATCTATACAAATGAACACGTTGATAACAAAACGCAGAGAGCTAGATTGATAAAATTTGGTAATATTTTAAGAATCTAAAGTAAAGATCCAAATTAAATGTCGCTATTAAGTTGAGATAAGTCTATTGATTTATGCATGAGAAATGTAGGTATTTTGGTTAAAAAAATATTTGATATACGATTATATTATTAAAACGGTAGTTCCATGCAGGATTTTGGTTTTATATAAAATAGATTGAAAATTTATACTGGGTTTACTTTACGACATTACAAAGTACAAAAGGCTTCTATTTTCTTCAAAAGGAGGATTTTTCCCTTGCCCAAAAAGGGACTCGGGTATTGTTGGTTTATAAGATTCAACAGCTTACGAGATATCACTTGTATGTCGTGAGGTTCTTCTGAAATGCAGGAGTTCTTCAGGGGGGGGGGTGTAATTCTCTCTCTTCACTTCATTTCCTTTCAAAAATCAATTCACAGCCTTGCTCTAAATGTACAATTTTTACTTAGAGCGATGGAAAACTTCTCTGTTAGGGAGAATGCTTCGTGAAGACATCTCTGACTGATTTATATCTTGTGTACAAAATTCGACGAGTGAGTAGAGTTTAAGAATCAAAACCATTTACCGAATTTTTTTAACAACATTTGTCATTTTTAATGATTATGGGTTTTTTAAATAGATAAATATGCTTATAATGAGCCCATAAACGGATTCGACCGAAACTTTGACATTCGTCTATAAGTTTAATTATAAAATTCATACATTGAGTTTCATTTATGTAAATCGTTGAGATTATGGGACCAGTAATCCTTTTGGTATGTATATGAAGGAACTGATGAATTTCCCATAGACAGATCCTAAAATTTTATTGAAATTTATAATTTTGATACAAAAACTATATAGCTTAAATGTGTTTCCAGACTGTAAAATGTATTTAATGTATTCGCACACTTTCGGAGCACTTTTTTTCGAAACACATGATGTAGATAGACTTTAACTATATTTTTGGATTTGTGACTATTCAAAAATAGTAATAGAATGTCAATTTTACAAATAAAACAATTGTCTGCTTTTTTAAATTGACCTATAGCGTAAATTTATTCAAATTCTAATTCGAACAAAACTTATATCAAAATAAATTACATAGTTTTCTCTAAGGAATAAAGAACAATCGCAGGGTTATAATAATAAATAAAAATTTTAGAGCTAGTCAGAGGTTTATCATAAAATATTTAGTAAATTTATGACATTATTATTTAAACGATAGCCTGTAAATTAAAAAAATCCCTAAATTTACATTCTTTTAGTTCATTCCCTAGAAAATGGTATAAATACAAAGTCCACAAAATTTCATAGTAATATGATAATTATATTTTGAGTTATTTAATTTGAAGTGAGCAAAAAAAGAAGTACAAATTTATTTTGAGAAAAATACATTTAAATTATAAACATGTTTTAATAATAAATTATTCGTCTACATTCTCAAAATTCACCACATTTATAGATTATACCTTCTTCCTCCAAACTTTTAATAATTTTCTTTTTTTAATTCTTTTTTTTCTGTTTATTCTGGCAATTTTTGCATTCGGCAGGGAATGCCGCTTAGATTAATTTATTCTGTCTTTTTCGAGCTCAGCAAATGCCGTAACTGCATTTGCACTAGGACACACCCCGATAACTTTAAGGATATTCAGTAATCTTCCAAAAACTCCGTTAAAATGCATTTCAGACATAAATGTCCCTAATTTGAAGGTCCGGGGCTCAACAAAGCCTTATTTCAATACAAATTTTCACTAAGAAAACCATTGAAACTCTTAGTGGATTTTCGCTTTTTAAAGTGCAAAATTCTTCCACATTTAAAACTAAATTTATGTTTATACAAATTTTTGGCCTTCTAAATCGGTACTTACTGCTATTTAAATGTCCTCTCCCAGTTGATCGATCATTAGAAAAATATTTATATCTTGACTTCTAATTAAAGTAGAGATAAAAGTAAATCTGTTTTGAATAGCTGGAAGTCTAGTCTATATATTAAAATAATTTTTTTTTAAAAAAATGTCGTTTTGACGAAAATGGACTTTATCCATGTGTTCGGATACCTTAAGAGACAGAGTTTTAACTCATAGATATTCCTTAAAATTTAGAAACAGAATCCTATGATGATTATAATGCTTTCTGTTTCTTTATTTAGTATATGTAAAGGTAAAAATTCTTTTCTGACCCCTCCCTCCAGATATTGCATTTCCGATTTATTTTCATTAACGTATAATTTAATAAATGTAGTATCAAGATCAGCAATACACTTTTTTTTGCTTTGCATTACTTCGAGAAATAATATTTTAACCCCCCCCCCCCTATGTGTGCAAAACGCCCAACACCGTTGTTACGATATTTTTGCGAGATTGCCCAGAATTAGAAATATTAAACAATATCGTACAATATTTTTTGTTTTCAGAACTCTGTTGTTGTTATTGTTTCTGATGGCATTTGCCATGAGCAATCGCAATCAGTGATTTTAAATCGAGGTTCTGTCTTTTGTTTTAAGTAGCGCCAACTAGGGACAAGAGCACATTCTGCTACACATACATCACCTTCGCTGGCGCAGTCCCTTTTTACAGAGGAGCACATTTACACATCTCATAGATATTTCAGAAGTCACAATATATCCAGTATTATGGCCATTAAACCAATATTAAAAAGCATTGATGCATTGATGAGAAGGTTAATTATTTTGTTTATATATATAATTTGTAGCAAAGTTTAATATCTTTTAGCCCAGGTATCAGATTAGTAAATCAGTAGTTTCTATATTAAAGGTATTTCTGTGTAATTATGACTCATTATTTCATTCCATGAAAATAAATTTATCTATATTACTACACCAATTCGATTGTAAAAAGTATATGAGTTTGAATCTCATGTTTCAAACGAAACTTTATTTCATAACTAGCCGCCTTTGGCGACCAGTCGGTTCGCCAGTATTAATGCTCGCTAAATTTTTCATATAATATTTTATGTAGCTGTGTCTCATAACAGGTTTTTCACCAAAATATTTTTAAACCAAACAAATTTTGATAATCATATAATTCATTTAAAGTATTATTTATTATTGTTTTCTTCAGATGATCTGTTCACTGTACTAATCATCTTTCTCTTTCTAGCCGAGCAATGATTGTCCCGGAATAGTTATTTTACTTAAATGGTGGAGGGAAAGGTCTAAAATTCTACGTTTTTATAGAATGAGATTCAAATTTTCATAAATGTAAACACACTAAACCAATAAAGGCACAATTGGTTTTCAAGAGATGCGAAAGTTTAAAAACAGTTTGGAAAATGCTGCGCACAGAGGAAATAGTGGTGACACACACACACCCTTCTTTTCTTTTTCTTTTTTTCCTATCCTTTTTTTCTTCACTACTCTTCTTTCTACAAATCCTTTTTTCTCTTTGTTATTCTTTTTTTTTCTTCCCTGCCCAGACTTTATTTTGAGGAGGCATAGATTAAATATCCATACAGACTAATTTTAAAAGCAACTATTTTCTTTCTTTTTTAAACATCCCCTTATCTATAAATGAAAACCAACTGACTTTGCGTAATTCTTCCTAAATAAATCATAATTTATTACTTCCTACTATCTTACTCAGTTGGTGTGGAGGGAAGGGAATGAAGATTTTTGGCGGGAAAGTAAGAAAAGTGCCGTTTTAACTTTTTTCCTCGCAGTTTTTTTTCATTTTTTCTCTCCATAAGAACCATCCTCGTGTCTTAACGAAAATATTAAAAAAAAATTAGCCGAATCGGTCGAGCCGTTCTCCAGTTTTGCGCTTAGCAACGCATTTCGAGATCCATTTTTATTAATATAGATTACTTGGCAAATTTAGGTTTTTTTGTTTGCTCTTTTCATTGGTTCTCTCTTTTTTTCACTTTTCATAAAAAACCAAAATTAGCATTTTTCTAACTATAAAATACCTCTCCTACAGACACCACTTGATGCATATTTGATTTCATTATTAAAGAGTTTGAAGATTAAAAGAAAACAACCAGAATGATATGTAAAACAAATATTAATAAATATTTGTGCATTACAAATATTTAAATATTATGATACGATATTTTAATCTACATTTTAATACCAACCATACTTATGAGAAATATCTTTTATAAAAAATTTATATTCGTTTTCATTATATTCAAGATTTTGAAATTAAATAAGTTTAATGCTGTGAAATTAAATTTAATATTACTATATAACAGTCATATCAAATAAAATTATGAAGCGAGTAAAAAGAGTTTTCATGTTATTTATATTGACATTTAGTACCAATTATTTTAAATAAAAAATATTTTTTATTCATTTAAATAAGTTATGTTGGTTTTTATTTTTGTACTACTCATACATATTTGTTTCTTAAATAGCACGTTAATTCAAATCCAACTTAATAATTATTTTATGTAGATTTTTCTATAATAGGCAATTATATATTTAGATACTTCATAAAAATGCTAAGACATTTTTTGTTCAAATAATTTGAGAAAACAGTTTAAGAAAAAAATTGATTTTCACAAAGTTGAAGTTGTTTTATAGAAGGCTGAGTTTAAATGCTAAATTTTTATTGCCGCATAAAATCGATTTGTTTCGCAAAACGCTTGATTAAAAGTTTAGTTAGCTTTACTAAAATTTCACATTTTATTATAATTTAACTTTGATTTTATCTATAATTTACTGTTAAAGTTTTTCTGTTAGGTAGATTTCAACTGAAAATATGTTAATAAAAAATTATCATTTTCAAACAGTTTTACTTAATTTCATTTGTTTTGGGTTTTTAAATGTGAAATTTTGTAACAAATATTTCATTCATTTTTCACGAGTCTAAAATCTTAAAAAATTATATAGCTATTAATTTTCATTAACTTTTACTTAATATTTTCAAAATTTAACTATTATTTTGTCAATTAATTTTTTTAAAATTGAAATACATTGTTGTTCCATCTTATAGTAAAAATTCAACAAAATGTACTTCAAAATACGTTAATATTTTTATTAACGAATTCAGTATAAAAGACAAAATAGTTGAAGTAAAAGAATATTTTAAAATAAATTAATGATTGTGTGTTTTAAAAATCTGTTTTAATTTTATTCTTTTTTATAGTGCATATTGAAGAGTAAGTTTAATAAGCATTTTCTAAAAATAATAAAAATAAATAAATACGAAGCTTTATTTTAGGAAAGGTCAACTTAACAGTTAACTCCTTCCTTTATCTAAAAGCACTCAATGTTTAGAATTATTTTTCTTTGTAAGTCTATCAATTAATTCATTTTATTGATTGTCATATCTAAAGATTTTAAATAGATAAAAGTTATATTGTTAAAAGTTTATTTTAAACAGAAAAAAAAGAAAAAAGTTGATTGTAGGATAAACAAATACAATAAATGAAATCAATCAGCATTCAGAAATGGAGTATCAAAGATAGTTATCAATAAAATGACACCGTTATCAATAAATGTTATCAATAAATGTAGTTATCAATAAATGTTGAGTCAGGAGCGAATATTTCAACTATTTTGTCAGTAGCAGAATAGCGTCTTTTTTTTCTTTGCCGATTTTTTCATCAATTTGGAAGATATGTCTTGGAAAATTTGCTTCTTTTTTTATACTATTCTTCTAAATAGGGGGAAGAGTGAATTAAAATTCAATAATTGTTAATTTGGCATATACACGGTGTCTATAATTAAACGACCCTACTTTAAAGTTGTCTACAGGCGAAACTATTGTTAAAAAAGCCATGAAATTTTATACAGGGCATAATAAAGGGATGGGGATTTGTTTGAACAAATTAAAAATAGTTAAAAATTTTGCCACAAGGGGTAGTTTTTCAAATGAATTACACATTTAGAATATTTTTGACAAATTTAACTATAACAGAACATGTTCAACATGACGGTCATCATTTTCCGCCACCATCTGGAATCGTAAGATTGCATGTTCCACAGTTGACCGTAGTGTGTTCTGGGCAATAGTGAGAACATGCTGTGGGATGTTGCTTTGTAAATCAGGTAAAGTTTTTGGATTATCACGACTTATCAGATGTTTTGAATGTCCCCAAAGCCCAAAGTCGCATGGATTTAGATCTGGAGACCGGGGAGGCCACAGATCATTTATAATGTCCTATATAAAATTTCATAACTTTCATATAGGATTGTGTGTTCCAAAACAATATCTAATTGAGCTTGAGAATATAATCGCTAATATCGCTGGTGAAACTAATGATTAATCCCAAACAGGCGGTACATTACAAATACTGTACGAAAATCGAACTTTGTTTTAGGTAAATTCTCCGCAACCTACTGAAACCAAAATTTGACATAAAACTATAATTATAGTCACAAAATCATGAGCTATTTTTTATATATATTCCAATCATTACAGCTTTGAGTTATTGTGTTGCATATTTCCGCCCTCCAAAGAATATATACGCCAAATTTAAGAGCTGCAAACCAAACGTCTAGCCTGTAAAGCTCCAACACACACACACACACACACACACACACACACACACACACACACACACACGTACATACATACACACACACACACACACACACACACACACACACACACACACACACACACACACACACACACACACACACACACACACACACACACACACACACACACACACACACACACACACACACACACACACACACACACACACACACACACACACACACACACACACACACACACACACACACACACACACACACACACACACAATGATATCTCTTAATCTATTTTAAATCCTGATTAATTTTAAATTTTTAAATCTTAAACTAGTTAAATTATTTCCTTTCTACAATTTTCTCTTATTTCCCGATCCGAAATCCCATTTTTTAAATTTAATTTTTAATAACATGTGAGTTAAAGAATTGATAACCCTGTAACAAGTGATGGAAAAAGGTACCAGAGAGAAAACAATCAGAATTTTCACTGGTCTCTCAGTGTGAACGGATGTGTTTTCACTGTTACGCCATTAAAAAACTCCCTCCCGCCCCTGGAAAAATACAACCAAGAAGAAAAATTAGCTTTAAAATTGTCTAGCCTCAACCCCGATATGACATGGGCATCTTAAAGAACATAAAAAAATATGTTTAGAAATTATCAAAAATAGCTACAAAGCAATTTTTCATTGCACACATTCAGAAATATTTAGACTGTTAAATAGGTAAAAATATGATATGTCCGCAGACAAATCCTAGGCAATCCTTTCGTTCCTCAGGAGATTCATTCTGTCTTCGTAATTCAGCTTCAATGCGATTTAAAGAAAGACTGTTGTTTCCTTTATCAAAAGAATATCCTTCCCTAAGTGTGGACAATATTTTTGTGATATTCGTTAACCTAACGTTTCTTTCCTCTTCCGGCCAAAGTTAAAATTCCCCTTTTATGGAGGGGGGGCATAGTGAATATTGAATTTCTCTTTAAAATAAAAAAAAGTATCAAATATGCATGCCACAGCTCTTGCTATTTGCACATGCGCAGTTTGAGGCTTTCGCACATGAGGGATAAGCGTAAAGTTAAAATCCCAATCATAAAACTTCTGTTTTTTATTTTGGTATAATTTTAACATGCTAAAACCTTCCCAAATAAATGCCCTACTAAATGGTATAAATATATCAGATATCCGTTAACAATTTCACGAGTTTTTGTGGTTCAAACATTCAGACGCTACAAGGAGACTTCATTTTATACTGTGTATAGATATCCCTTCTACCTTCTTCAGTGGATTATTTCCTTTGACAGACGGACCCCTTTGGTCGTCATCAGAGGTATAGTTACTTCACAGCGGTAAGTCGAAGACATCTTAATACCTGTTTTGCTACCGTTCCTTTTGCAGTACCCTCGGCTGGTTTTTCAGCAGAACAGTGCCACACCACATACGGCTCGTGTTGCAATGAACTGCCTGCAAACTTGCCAAACATTTCCTTGGCCTGCCAGATCACCAGATCTCTCTCCCATAGATAGATGGGATATCTCCCATAGATATCTGGGTAGACTGGGTAGACTAGATAGACAATCTCACATAGATATTCTGGGATATGATGGGAAGGCGATTGCATCTGCAACGGAATATTGATGACCTCGTTCGACAATCGTTCGACAGGAAATACCTCAGGAGACCATGTGGAAGTTTTATCGGTCTATGCCACTTGTGTCAGCTTGTATCCTGGCTAGAGGCGGATCAACACCTTACTGAATTCGTTACTGTAACTCTGACATAAAGAATTCAATTGTTCTGAGATTTTAATCATTTACTACTCTGTACATTGTATTTCTTTCCTCCAATTTTCGTCTCAATAGGACAACTTCTTCTTGGTGCGTCGAATTTTTGTTATAGAGTGTACTTTCCTGCCGGTGTCCTGGGATAGGGATAGAGCGTCTTTCCCGTGATCTAGGCGTCCCGGTTCTGACATGGTTGTTCTTCGGTGTTCTGTCTGTAAGGGGTGTGTATGTGCCCCCCCTGTAAAAAGGAACTGTGCAAGGGAATGTGATTAGTGAACGGTATAACTCATCTTGGCCTTGGTTGGTGATATTTAAAAACAATAAACATTGATTAGACCTAAATCGATGTTTTACCTCAGTGAGCTTATGCAGGGCAATTGCCATAAGAAACAGCAACATTATTTTCCAATGATTTTTGCGTCCTTGCAAAAAATTCGCTGTATTTATTTCCATGATATATATACATGGAACACAAATTTTTGATCAGAAAATATAGCAGAAAACCTTTTATTCTTTTTTAGGCTCCTCAGAAGACAATGGCAACTAACTCATTTCAGCAGTTTTGGGGTCTACTGTACAAAGAACTGCTTCTCAGGAAGTGCCATTACATAGCAACTTCGTTTGAAATTATTTTTCCGATTCTCATGGTTTCTATACCGTGCATTCTGTATCATGGACCAGGTAAAGAAAAGCGAGAAAATTTTAAATGGGTCAAATTGAAAACGTTTAGTCCATACGAGGCAAAGAATTTGCAAATCGGCGTTCCAGCAGACGATGTGGAATTTGCGTATGCTCCCTCAAATAGCGTAACAGATCAGTTCATGACAGACTCAATTATTCATTTTCGATATCATGACAGAGGTAAGTGTTTCCCATTTATTTTTATTTAAAAACAGCTATCTTTGGCGATCAATCGGAATTTCGGTAACTAGATGCATGATATTCCCAAAAAAGGAAGGAAAATAGAATAAAAGCAAAATGAAATGTACGATCTCAAATTTCAAGTTATCAATATGTAAACGTTATTATTTTTTAAGTCATCATTTAAGTCATTAATCAGTTTAAACAAACACGAGACTACTTCTATAATATATATATATATATATATACTGAAGTGACAAAAGTCATGGGATGACTGTTAATATCGTGTCGGTCCTCCTTTTGCCCGGCGAAGTGCAGCAACTCGACGTCTCATGGAGTCCACAAGTCGTTGGAAGTCCTCTGCAGGAATATTGAGCCATGCTGTCTGTATAGACGTCCATAATTGTGAAAGTGTGGATGGTGTAGAAGTTTGGGCACGAACGGGCATTTCGATGATGTGCCATAAATGCTCGATGGGATTCATATCGGGTGATCTAGGTGGCCAGATCATGCGCTGGAATTATAAGGAATGTTCTTCAAACCAATCGCGAACAGTTCTGGCCCGGTGACATGGCGCATTGTCATCCATAAAAATCCCATCGTTGTGTGGGTACGTGAAGTCCATGAATGGCTGCATGTGATCTGCAAGCAGCTGAACATAACCATTTCCAGTCAATGATTGGTTCAGTTGCACCAGAGGACCGAGTCCATGCCATGTAAAAACAGCCCACACCATTATACACCATTGAACAGTGCCTTGCTGACAGTTTGGGTCCATGGCTTCGTGGGGTCTGCGCCACACTCGAACTCTACCATCAGCTCGTAACAACTGAAATCGAGACTCATCTGACCACGCCATGGTTTTCCACTGGTCTAGGGACCAGTCGATATGCTCACGAGCCCAGGAGAGTCGCTGCAGGCGATGTCGTGCTGTCAGTAAAGGCACTCGAGTCGGTCTTCTGCTGTCATAGCCCAAGGAAGACAAATTTCGCCACACAGTCCTATCGGACACGTCCCCCGTACGCCCCACATTGATTCCTGCAGTTATTTGACGAAGTGCTGCGTGTCTATTAACATTGACCATTCTACACAGACGTCGGCGGTCTCGGTCGTTAAGTGCAGGTAGTCGCCCACTGCGCTGTCCATGATGGGATGTGATGCCTGAAATTTCATACTCTCGGCACACTTTTGATACTGTGGATCTCGGAATGTTGAATTCACTAACGATATCCGCAATGGAATGACCCATGCGACTAGTTCCAACTAACATTCCACGTTCAAAGTCTGTTAATTCTCGTCGTGCCACCATAAATCCCTAAAAACCTGTTCACATGAATAACTTGAACACAAATGAAAGGTCTGGAAAACGAACTGCGCATTTATACTTTTTCTCTGCGATACTTCTGCCATCTCTATATTTGCCTATTGCTATCCCATGACTTTTGTCACTTCAGTATATATATATATATATATATATATATATATATATATATATATATATAATGCGTCCTCTGTCTTTATAGTCCTACGAACTCACAGTGTGTCCTATTGAGTTGTAGAAGTAATAGTACAGTTTTTTCAAATATTGATTTGTTAATTTTTTATTAATTAATTAAAAAATAACTTTCTCACCAAAAATCTTCATTTCCCCATCGCCAGATAAGAAACGAATTCAGTTTGTTTTTTCCTCACGCTAGGTTTAACAGGATATAGCAAATTATTTCAAACGATTTTGTTCATTTTCTTAATTTTTCATGCATTTGAAATGAAACATTGTTAATTAATCGGTTTTTTGGATTCATTTTGAAATACTTACTTATTAAAATAATACCGAATAAGGAAAATTAAAAATTTCTAATTTGTATTGCGTTACCCCAACTGGCGTATAAAATTCATGTATTTGCATTGCGTTAATTGACGTTGAAAATTTAATCTCCATATGCAGGTGCTCTGATTGATTTTCAACGGATGCGAATTTGATTTTGTTTTGGTCAGGTACAATTGTTTTGCTAAAATATTTATATTCATTGTAATTTTTTAATAAAAAGTATCTAAAATAAAGTTTTTATTTGTTGACATAAGTAGGAATTGACTAAAATTTTTTTAAATATTACTTAAATATTATCCTATTTGTACATGTAATAATTTAACTTATTTTTTCATTTCAGTTCCGAAAAAGTTGAATTCTGAAGAAGAACTGAAAAAGTATATTCTTCAAGAACAGAAGACGGACAGCCGAAAACAAATAATAGGAACTGTTTTCAAGAACTTCGAAAATACTATTCCGAAAGATTTAGATTACAAGATCTATTATGGTGGAAACTTCAAAACTCGTCAGAAATATACATTAGATGATCCTGATGCTTTTAACAGTAATTTTATTTGATTCTCTTGACGAATTGTTTTTCGGAAAACTTCTTTAATTCAATAAAAGATTAAATAAGATTACGCACACACACACACACAAACACAAGTATAGATATAGATTATTCTTATATATTTTATAGTATTGTAATAGTAATCTAATATCCTTCAGTCATCATTCTTTTCTGGAAAATATAGTTTATATATTTGATTCTGATTCAATTATTATTTTGAAATGTATGAATTTTGTTTTTGTTTTTTCCAGGTTACAAATACAGCTTTTTGATTCGATGGCAAGCGGCTGTCGGCGAAACATTTATTCAGAGGAAATCAACTGAATACAAAAAAACTGTAGATTATAAGGTAAATTATTTTCTTTATATTCGGAATTTTTAGCATTTATTCTGTTCCTTTTTTTGTGAGATTTAATAAAATTTTAAAACTATATATTTAAACCTAATTTTTTTGTGAAAATCCATCCGATTTAAACTGGCTTTGAAAGATCACTTGACTATGGTATTGCGCAGTCACCAAGTTTTAAAAAAGTGTTGAATTTTTGTCCACACATCTTAAAAACGAAATATTAGGGTTATATAAACAGAATATCAAGCAGAATTGCTTAAAGTGCTCAGCCAGTTATAAGATTTCAGTAAGTCGCGCTTGCGCAGAAGAAAGATTGCGCACGTTCTGAAGGAAAGGGCAATAGTAAGTTCTTGTGCCGACGGGACAAATGCTACTGCACAGTTTCTGCGCATGCGTAATCTCATTGGAACTGTCTGAAGAAGCCATACTTTAGATAAAAAGATTACGGTAGGAGCATTGAATTCCTGCTTAAATAGTAATGTAACACAATGGATCCACTGTAATATATTTTGTTGACGGACCAAACAACAACAACAACTGGTACACCTGCTTAACATCTTGCAGGTTCCCTGAGAGGACGTATAAGTGCCACAACACGACGTGGCATGGGCTGAAATAAAGTCTGAAGTAGTGCTTGAGTAACTGGCACCATGAATCTTTCGGGGCTGTTTATAGATCCGTCTGTTTACGAGGGTATGGTGATCTTCTTTGAACAGTAAGTTGCAATAAATACCAGATATGCTCAGCAATGTTCAAGTCTGGGGATTATAGTGGTCAGCGGAAGGGTTTAAAGTCAGAAGAGTGTTCCTGGAACCACGTTGTAGCAATTCTGGAAGCGAGGGGTGCCGCATTGTCCTGATGGAATTGTCCATGTCCGTCATAAGGCACACAGAACATGAATGCATGCAGAGGATCAGAAAGGGTACTAAAGTACCACTGACCTGTCATAGTGAAGTCTACGCACATCAACGGTGTATGGAGTTTTCTCCTCACCCGTATTCCGCCATCCACACAATACACATGGAAACGTGACTCCTCAGAACAGAAAATGTTTTTTAAGTCATTAAGAGCCCAATGGCAGCGTTGTCGAGACCAGGTAAGGGTACAGAGCTTTGAGTCGCTGAGTTATTAATGGGACATGAGATGGTGTGTGATTGCGATAGCCCATATCAATTAGGTTATGTTGCACAGTGCGCACACAGGCGCTTGTTGATGAGCCTGAATTCAAATCCGCTGCAGTTTGAGAAAATGTTGAGCGTATATCTCTTTTAGGGATTCTTTTCAGGCGTCTTTTCAGGCGTTTTCCGCTGTCGAAGATTTGAAGATTTACCGAAAATCTGGTATTCACGGTACACCTTAGAAATGATCGCGAGCTAAAATCCAAATTTCATCTCTACTTTGCTATGCTCCCTCTCTCGTGCACCGTCAATTAGTCACCGTTAAAAATCACTTGCATCTTGATAACCTGCCATTATAACAGCAAGAATCGATGAATAGGCTTTTCAGACACCTGTTGTTTTATGTATGCACTGCCGATCGCATCGTGTTGTGCTGATTGGTTGAACACTTCCATTATTTGCATACTACCGGCTGTATTAGTTTTTCTGGCTCTTCAGTGTAATACAAGTTTATGTTTTAAACATTAAAAATTAAATTACACAATCAGTTTAAGCATAATCAGCTTGAAATAAGTCAGTAAGATGATACTAAGATAAAAATATGTAAAATATAAAACTAAATTTATAAATTTATCAAAAGAAAATTATCACAGTATTTATTACTTGCGGCTGTAACATGCCTGAACCAATGACTATATCGCTACCTGGTAATCGGTCTGAGAAGATGGCATTGCGAGCTCACACACACACAAAATAGGGAAATTTTTTAAATCTGTTTTAAATCCCGATTAATTTTCTATTTTCAAATCGGTTGATCCGGAAGGAACATCACCCCATTTTCACCAAGGGGATTTAGAGCCAAATATGGCAATGGTGGTGTCTTGGTGGATGATATCTTCCACCGGGAGACAAGACGCAAGAGCGCGGCGAGTTGGCGATTTTGAAAAGTACCCCGAAGGGGTGATGGCCAATTCGGTTGCCCCTTCAAATCTTAAATTAGCCGAGTTATCTTATTCTAAAATTTTCTCTTATTCCCTGATCGAAATCCCAATTTTTTATAGATATTTTCTAACTTGCGGTGTAAAGTATTGGAGACCCTGTAACAGTGGAGGGACGAAAATACCTAGCGCTCACCGAATTCCTCCCAAAGATATTGAAAATTCCCTTTCCTGAATCGAAAGTATCCAAGAAATCTCTTAATGGAAATGCTGAGGGAAAAACTTACAGTCTTTTCTCTGGATTACCAATGTCAGTGGACGTGTTTCCATTGTCACCACCCCATTAATAAATTATGTCCTCCCTTCTTATACTGCATGTTTCCTTAATATCAGAGTCCAATATTTAAACAGATTACCCTATTTTTAAAAAATATTTCTCATAGGATGTTGCGAGAAATGAGGACCTAAGTGTTGAAGAAATGAATAAGTCATTTATGATAATGTTAGTTAACAGTCATATATCTAATTGCAGATGTTTTTACAACTGTTTCCATATCCAGAACACAAAGAATCGTCTTCTGGTCAGAATTTTCTATTTCACCATGAACTATTCATTCACTTGGGATTAATTTTTTTCGTTGTTGCCATCGTGAAAAGAATTGTTGATCAGAAAAACGATGGCTCAAAGGTAAGTTCATATTTGAAATATTCAGTTATCAAATCAGAAATTGTGGGTTATAATAATAATAAAAAAAGAGTTTTAAAAATGATATAGTGAAAAACGTAATTACAATAGATCGTGGAATCTCAAGTTGAAAAAGCTTAAACAACAATTAATTAAGTTCACAAAATAATATACATCACACGGTTTATTTAATTAACATTTACACTTTAGCAGCGTAGTTGAATAAATAATTATATCACGCCTCTTTTAAAGTATGAGCAAAAGCAAATGGAAATAGATCCACAAGGGCAGGACTAGAGCAGGACAAATCACGTAACTTCATTAGAACGATATATCGTCCAATACATATCGGTATTTTTCGATATATCCTGATATCATTATTTTCTTGAAGCAATTGCAAGTTACAAATAGCATCTTTTAATTCAGCGGCTGATTAAAATGACTCCAAATGAAATACAGTTTCTCATATAATAAAAATATTTATGAATAAAAATTGTTAGAAAATAATTTTTTTTAATCTCATATAATAAAGTGTGTCAATGTCATATCTGCATGTTACCATTTCAAACGTTACGTTTAACACAAGTATTTTTTCATATTAGAATATGGCAGTATTAACTGAAATATAAACAAAAATCCAGCATGAAGGGCAATAAGAACGAACAGCAACAAAAATAAACACTAACCATTTATCAAAACGAAATTAGAAGCGTAAATTAGTTTTGAATAACGATTTATCGTGAACCGCTAGGCGAAAGCGCAAATCTGATTGAATTTCTTCTTTTGCGAATACACTTAGCGTGAAAAAACGACCTGCCAATAAAACTTCGAATTTAATCTAAAAATTTTTTTTGGTTTTATTCAGAAAATGAATATTTAGAAATTAAACAAAGGACAATCAACAAATTTCTGATAACCTATTTATTCCTTAATAATATCATTCAGTTAAGGAGAAGAAAACAATGTAATCCAAAATACTTGCTTAAAACATGTAATTTTATATATTAGAATATAATAGTATTTATAGATATATTAACAAAAATCCAGTATGAAGGACGATATGAAGGAAGAGCAACAAAAATAAACACTAACCGATAACCAAAACGAAATCGAAAACGCAAAAATATTGTGTATACCGATTCATTGTATCGTGATTTATCGTGAACTGTCATTCTTGATCATGATTTCATTCAATCGATATTTTTCGAAAACTACCATTAAAAACTCAATTTTTCAAAAATACCGATTTTTTTGATTAAAAAATAAAACAAATAATAATCGAATAAAAAATAAACGATAAATTGAAAACTGCACAACCTTTGACAGGATAGTGGTTGGAAAATCAATTTCAGGATGAGATTTAGTAAAATGGTAGTTTGTCAATCGAATGTTAGTTCATTAAAATATTAAAGCACAATATCCAGTAATTGGTAGTATATCTCGTCATCAGTTGAGGGATAGCCATCTTGCACCATTTTTTGTATTACTGGAGCAGCAAGAACCTTTCGCCATTTCGAATATTTCTCGTCCCCAAGTCTGAGATACCGCAGAGGGGGAATAGTTCTCAAAAAGAAATGAAACGTATCTCAAAAGGCACACTGGGTAAGAAAGCGTGAGAGAACAAAGAGATGCGAACCAAAAAGGCTGCTTTTTGATGCTTCTATTTAAACGGAATATTTTTTTTACTTAACTGGCTGCCTTTGGCAATCAGCTGGCGCGTCTAACTGACTTTTTTGGTTATTAAAACATTAATACGGAATGAATTGAAAAATTATTTTTTTATAAGGCCCGACTGTAAAAACATGAATTTAATTAAATAAGTTTAAAGTATAAATTATTTTTACTATAAATTAAAGAGTGCATATAAAGCAAATGCAAAAATCTTACTGTGGAGTTAAAAGCAGATGACAGAATGTTTTATGAATGAATTTGAATTCCATTATAATATTTAAATCACTGTTACCGACTTCATGAAAATTAAATTAAAAATATTATTAAAATTAAATGAAAAGTATATGAAAATGGAATTGATATCATTAGAATGGTAATTTTTTTTAGTCTTAAGATGATTGACCAGTTTTGTAAGAACTCTTTTAAAAAATATGTGCAGCAATTTCCATTGGCAAGTTTTAGAAATTACTCATCTAGTAATGATAAAACCTATTTTTAAGCCCCATTAAATTGTCTGTATGAATACTATTTCTTAACTTCTATTTAATCATTTTACCTCTGACTAAATGGAACTTTTGATGACACGGTTAACCTCCTCCAGAACATTTCTAATAATATTTTTCTTTCCATTAATTAGCTAAGCGTCACGCTTAGTTTAATTTAGCAGTTAAAACGTTCAATGAAGCTGCCTATGGTGTTTTACATTTGACTGTTGCCGTTCAACAATAAGTAATAATAACTATTTCCGTGCCACGTACTTTAGCGTGTTATATATAAATGGTTTTCTTTATAAAATATCAACTCAGTGCTGGGAATTGTGTATAATTTATAGTTACATTGTTTAAATGAACTACTTTCTCTAGATTTACTGGTTGTGCATCATATCCATCCCTTTTTTTCAGGAATTAATGGAAACCATGGGTGTGACGAAATCTACATTTTGGACGAGCACTTTTGTGAATAATTTCATCATTGCTTTTATCCTCACTTCTGTTATAACCCTCCTTTACAAAGCGGCTACGACAGGCACCTTATTTTATATGCAGACGGATATTAGCCTTCTCTTTATCGTTATTCTATTATTCATGGCTAATCTAATATTATTCTGCATGGCATTCAGCATATTTTTTAACCGTGGTAGGTATTTTATTCCATAGATTTTGAAAATTACCAACCTTTCCAATTTTAAAGTTTTGATTACTGATTAAAGTCTCTGTACATCCATTTTATTAATTCCCCCAATTTTTAGTTTCTAATTTCCCGGTATTCTTCCCCAAATTTAGAAATCTGATTAAAAAAGTATTAATATCATATGAGAACATAATTAGCTTTGGTTAGAGGGTTTTGAAGCCACAAAATGAAAAGGTATAAAAATCGCGATCTATCGCTTTTAAAGCATCAATTTTTCGCTTTTAGGGTTCTTAAAAATTACGCACTTACATCTCCTCAATCATTCCGTGTTGGGTGTTTGTTAAAAACAGACGAAAAAAATTGTCCGTTTGTCGACTTATCACCAATAAAAAGTCAGAGATGCGAATGTTCACCATGTACCCAATTCTCTTGTCTGGCCATTAGATGCCAAGACCGTGAAAGTTATCGCCTGAAGAAGCATGGAGAAGAAATTAGGATTGAATGCAAAATAGAAAGGGGAGGTAAATTGACAGCAAATAACAAAAAAATAATGTTATTACATGATAACTTCAAATTTGAGATAATAGATTTCAATTATATATCTTTTATAATTAATGCTGTTACAAATCAATTGATTTTAGTTTGATTCCCCAATATAAAACTCCGACATACTCTTTTATTCACACAGTTTAATATTGAAAGTATTGTCCATACTACTGAAATTCGAAAAAAAATGTTATACTCTATGTTAATACAGTTTTTTCAAATATTAATTCATTAATATTGGTTAATTTTTTATTAATTAAAAACTAACTTTTCTGTCAAAATTCTTCCTTTCCGCATTGTAAATTAGTAAGACCAATTTATTTTCCCCCCATGCTAATAAGGTTAGTTTTAACTTGTTTTCGGACGATTTTGCTAACGATTCTTTTTACTTTCTTAGTGTTTGATACCTTTAAAATTAAATATTGTTAATTAATCAATCGAAATATCAATCTATAGGATTTATTTTGAAGTACTTTTGAATTAAAATAAAACAGAATAAAAGAAATTAAGAGTTCCTAATCTGTATAATGTTACTCCAACCGGTTTAGAAAATTCATGCATTTGCATTACCTTAATCGCCTTTAAAGATTCTCGCATGCACAGTTTGTTCTGATTGTTGACAACTGTATTTTCAAGGGATAAGGACTTTATTTTGATTAATTGATTTGCTGTTTTGTTTTGATTCAGATACACCTGTAAATAAGCTGCTTCAAGTTAATTGTATGCTTTTGTAATTAAATTATATTTATGTTAGTTACATATTTTTCGTGCATAACTAAAATAACATTTTTCTTTGTCAACATAAGTAGGAATTGACTCAACTTTTTTTTGCATTACTTGGTTTTTTTTTTTCGAAAAGTTTGAAGCATAAATTAATTGCCCTTATTCTTGCTCAGAAAATGTTATGAATAAATATACCGGTGACAGATATTATCAGCACCTTTCGAAACCGTGTTTTGAAATATGGTCAAATGATAAGGATTACTCTTATCAATTTTTATGGTTTTTAATGTTAATTGATAAGAAAAACTTTATTACTTAAATTGTATTTATAAAAAAAAACTTACACTAGGCAATAGCAGGAATTTTTAAGTATACACGTTCAATATAGCACGTAAAAGCAAATATGGTTGCCATTTTTTTATTAGAGACATGACGACTGAAAACATTTATCCAAACGCTGGTGATCACGAAAGGAATTTATACGATGTGGGGTTTGGGAGAAAATGGCTACTCGAACTGTTGAAATGTGGTGAAGAATTTTTATGAATCGCGTTTACATGAAGTAGCAAAACTATGTGCCCCTACCCCTTCGAATTCTGTATGCATTTTTTGTCCGCTGTTGAAATATGTTAATTGTATGCCCAATAAATTTTAAAATTCGATTCGGTGCAATAATATATTAGGAGTGGCATTTGCCTGAAGTAGCAAAGTAGGTGCCATTATGATTTCGAATTCTGCTGGCATTTTATATCAGCTTTAGAGCATGTGCAAAGAGTGCAATCCATTCAATACAATAATCATACATGCTATTTGATTTGGAAAGTTTTTTGACCAAAGTATTCTCAATTTTGAATCGAAAATATGTGTCATATATCGTCATGTTTATCTGACTTAATGAATGTTTTGATTGTATGTCCAAAGATTCTTAACTTCGATTAAGAATAATATTGTCATCAGCTTCTCGGTTGATTTGAACATTCCTTTAACACTGTGTATGTTTTAAGGTAATGTATAAATTATCTTTCAGTGGTATCACTCATACAGTAAATGATGAATGAATCCTGTGAACAGAAGAGTAAAATAACTCATTTGGTGAGCGAGTGAATGAATCCTGTGAATGGAAGTGTGACATCCATTAAAGTGTGATCACTCTTTCCATAAAAAAATTCTTTGACATTCTTCAAAACATTTTGTGCATTATTTAAGAAATAAAAGAAAACATCTTTTAAGGCTCATATCACTGGACAAGGCACAAATCTAAATTTATCACTGAGAAATTTAGGGCATGGATTTTATATATTTTGAAATTCTGTAGCATAAAAATCATTGACATAGTTCGAAGGCAAACAAACAATCATATTGTTACGAAAAATTATTCTTCTGTCAGGCTTGAGTTTTTTATAGAAGTGGGCGAGTATTGTGAAGACACAATCAACAGGGTCGGTAGAAAACAATACTGAAGTTTTTTTAAACAAAGAAGAAAGTAACACAAACACGACGAATACACAGACGACCAATATGTGCAGCCGAGACGAACACAGGGCAGGACACTACAGAAAACAGTAGTTCACAAGTAGTAATCGTCCACAGTTCTCAAAGCACAGACAGAATCCAGCAGGAGAGGGGTTCCTCTAAGTTGCGTTCTACGGTCTCTCCAGACGGCTGAACTTATCACTGTCTCTTCACTTTAGCAGCCGATTAACCATCACAAACTGACTACTCCACCCACTATACGTCACTGTTTCCACAGTATACAACACGACTCGGAACACAGCAGTTCAGCACTTGCTTGAACTAAAAAGATAAGGCTGGCACTTCGCTGTTGATTAGCTATCGTTTCGAAGACACATTACTTGTTTTCTACTCCAACTCCGCTTCCGACTCAATTCAGTTCACACACACCATTCAATTCAAATCAAATCACCTTCAGCTGCGGTGATTTGCAGTTTAGGGGTACCCTCTTCCTAAGAAGCTAACTCCTGTCATGGTGAAAGACTGATGTAGTTCAACATGGCTTCTGATAGAAGACATTAACTTTCCTTCCTTGGAGGTGGGGCTGGGGATCTTTAAGGACAATCAGGGCACATCTCAGTTTCTATTGGGACTATTCTATTCCTTAACAAACCAGTATTATCCGTTTGTCGCCAACGTCATCGCCAAATGATCGACAAGTTTGTCGTCAAGTCCTCACATCACTAATGCGGCACCCATTCAGCCCGCAACAGTGCAGATAGTAAAACAATCTTTCTTACGATGGCACTGTTCGTGCTGGGAAGCAAAATTACAGGTTTGTAACAATACTTTGGTGACAAATAACAAAAACCTCTCAGAAGTGCGATCGTCAACAAAGGCTGCTTTTGGAGTATTGATTGAGAGAGAAAGCCAGGCATTATCCATATGACAATTGCAATTACAGAAAGCTGAACAATAAGATCTTCATCAAAATCATTGTCCCCATCATTTATAGATTACTAGCAGTACCCGCACGACGTTACCGATGGCATAGCATCCAAGAAAAAAAATTAGCTTTAAACTAAAATCTAGTCTACAACCGATATGACATGGGCATATTACGCAACATCAAACAAATAAAAACATGTTTAGAAATTACCAAAAATAACTACAAAACAATTTTTTATAGCACACATTCAGGAATATTTAGCCTGTTTCAAATGTACAAATATGATACGTCTGTAGACAAAACACATGCTTTCATTTCGAGGTTGGATTTCTTCCTTTTCGATATAATGAGATTTGAATCACCGTTTAAAATCAGACGTAAACAAAGAAGCATTTCGCATATGTATAGCGCAGCTCATGCTATTTGCACATGCGCAATTTGAAGTTTTCACTCATGCGTGAATAAGTTAAAATCACAATTATGAAACTTTCATTTTTATTTTGATATGATTTTTATGCACTAAAACTTTTACGAATGAATGATTTATAAAATAGTATAAATATCTCCAATATCCGTCAACTATTTCTCAAATTTTTGTAATTCCAACATACAGACGCTTTCAGAAGACTTAATTTTATACTATGTATAGTTTAAAAATCTATGTTATAATGTTATACCTTATAAAAAGCATTGGAAAAGAATGTAACATTCTTTGATCTTCATTATATTATACTGCTTGAACTAATTATTATGCTTAAGATTTTTGCGCTATCGAGGTATTCAAGGTAAGTCAGTGGATTAGTGAATTTCGCAGAAATCGAATGCATCAAAATACACTTATGTCCAGGAAAAGAAAGAGTCGGCAGCAAAACAAATGTGACTTATTTGTAAAGCCTTTTTATAAAACAAAAGGTAAAACGTAAAAAATGCTATATGTTTCATATCATTAATAATAATTGCAATTTATCGCATCCTTTAGCAAATTACAAGAAAAAATATCTGTTTACAAAAACCAATATTACATGGTTGGTATGATGGATAATATATGGTATGTCTCCCAGATGATGCAATACTGTCCGTACAATGCTTTTATTGCGCTGAAAAGCTCATTAAGCGTTTGCGAACAATTTTACTTATTTGCCTGTATTCCTTACACATCACTCTGTTGTACTCTCGTCATTGTGATGTAATATCGGTTTCATCTGCTGGCTTCCTAGTATTTGCATATGATTTTCGAAGATGTGTTTAGTAGTTTTACAGGTGATATATGTATTTTAGAGTTCGATTTTCACGTGACTCTGAATTATCCTTAATTTATGGACATAAGTGTAGTTAGAATATATGCTCTTTTTAAAATAATATAATTTTTTTTGTTTTAGTTGCCTATGCAGTTTGTGCGCTGATGATTGTGTACCTCGTTTCCTATCCGCTTCTTTTGTGGATAATCTATTCTGATTCTTATGAGGGGTATTTCGCATTTTCACTTTTCCATAAATTAATGGTTTGCATACATCCAATTGGAGCTTTGATTACTTCTTTCCTAGTAATGAATCTCTTTGAAAGTTTAAGTAAGTGGACAATTTAGATTAAGATATGACTTAACTCAATGTAATATAAAAAATACTCATTTCTTTTTGCCTTTTCAGATAAATACAACATTTTTTTTTCAGTATTGGATCTTATATTCCTTAAATTTATCCAAAATATGAATGTTTTTATTTCAAAATTCTCGATCTTTGTGTATCATTAACCACACACAGACAAGAATTTATTTTTAAAATCACTTTATTTGTATATCATTTTTTATTTTTAATATATTTCATAAGTTCTTATTATAAATGATACAAATTAGAAAAAAAAACATTTTTTTCAGTTTTTAATTATTAGATAGTGTTATTTATGTAGTATGAATATGTGAGAAAATCAATCGATTAATTGCTGCTGAGTTCTGAAAATTGTTTTCTCTATATCGGAAAAACGAAACTCTAACGAATTTCAGTATATAATCCAGGTTACCAGAATGCGATTAAAAATAAATTACAAAATACGTTTCGACACACTTGAACCACGCTTTTAAATGTTGTTGTTGTTGCCGCCTTGTTCCACTTTACAATGGAAGGAGGGGTGCAGTATTTTCTGAGGGTATGGATCCCTCTGCCCCCGGAGGCAGAAGTCTGTGACTTCTAGTTTACACACGTCAGAAACCCTTTTTACGGGGCGACTTCATTCATACATTTCATTCATTCATCCACAGATCTTAATTCTAACCTATTCCAGATCTATTATATTGGAGCTGAAATAGGGAACGGTCACTCTGGCTCAATACCCTCAGTGGAATTACACTCTCGACAGTGAGGACTTTATGACCACGACAGATGTAACGCGCACCTGCCACAATACACTCGGATATTCTCCGACAGGTGTTTCTGAACTCGCAGCCCAAGGCATGCGAATCCAACGCCTTCATGTCTTTAAATAATACATAGAAACACTTCAAATAATTCTAAAAACATGCCAGTAAAAAAAGGGGGTTTTCATATCATTTATAAAGTGTGTACCAAGATTTAAGAAGGCCTGTATTTGCCACAATTCATCCTGTAAAGTGCTGGAAATTTCATTAAAAAATTTGACAGTTTTTAAGGTTATTAAAAATGGAATGTTACAAAATGGAACAACACGTTAACTCAAGATTTGAATTAAATAAAAAATATGGTTTATTTTCTTTAAATTGTTAATTAATTGAATCTTAAAGAGCACAGGATAGGGTTATGTATGAAGAAACACATAGTGCATAGTCTCAATGGCTTTTGCACTTACTCACTCTTTAGACGAAATTTTTCACCAGCAATTCGCGTAAATCTGGTTGACTTTCGGTGATGCAGAGTATTTCCTCCTTCAATGCACGCTTGTTTATGGGGTTGTTGGCTCACACCTTTGACTTCAAATAGCCACATAAAGAGGAATCCGATGGCGTTAAATCATACGCTCCAGGGAAGTCAATTCTCAGATTTTACAACAGTGGCCACCAGACACATTATTTTTGAAATACTGCTTAAAAATGAAATTATGTCGTGTAACTTTTCATTTGTACTAACTCTAAACAATCATCTGTCAAATGAGTTTTTTAATAGTGTTGCCAACACTGCACCACGCAAATGGTCTCAAATTGGAAACTTTCGTTAATTTTCATTCTTTATATAAGTTTTCAGTAAAGAAATTTATTACTTACATTCTATAACACAAAGAATCGATGCACCAAGAAGGATTTGTCCGGTTGTTGGATAGGAAGACAAAGTACAGAATAGTAAATGATTAAAATCGCAGAACAATTGAATAGTTTATTTCAGATTTACAGTCACAAATTAAATAAGGCGTTGACCCGCCTCTAGACTGGATACAAGCTGTTACACGACGTGCCATAGACCGATAAAGCTTCTGGAAGGTCTCTTGCGGTATTTCCTGCCAAATTCGCTCCAATTATCGAACGAGGTCGTCAACATTCCGTGGCGGAGGCAATCACCTTCCCATCCAATTCCAGACATGCTCTAAATCTGGCGATCTGGTAGGCCAAGGAAGGGTTTGACAAGCTTGCAGACAGTTCATAGCAACAAGTGCCTATGTGGTGTGGCATTGTCCTACTGAAAAACCAGCCGAAAGGTACTGCAAAAGGAACGGTAGCAAAACAGGTATCAAGATGCCGGTGATTTACCACTGTGAAGTAACTGTACCTCTGATGACGACCAAAGGGGTCCGTCTATCAAACGAAATGGCACCCCAGACCATGATGCCTTGTTGAAGGCCAGTGTGGCGTGCAATAGTGAAAGCAGGACTCCCGCCCCTCTGCCTTGATGTCTCCAAACACGTCATTGATGATCGTCAGGACACAGTTGGAAGCGTGATTCGTAGCTAAAGACTATATGTCCCTAGTTGGCATCATTCCAACCAGTTAGAGCCATGCACCACTGTAATCTGGCTCGGCCGTGAGTAGTCGTGAGTGGCAGGTAGCGTAAGAATCGGCGCGAGCGTAGATTTCACTCTCACAAAAGTCTGTGAATGGTCATGGTGGACACTGGTGTTTGGGTTGATAGAGATGAAGGAGGCGTTGTGACAACTGATCGAACAAACAATCTGTTCTCACGATCTGTTGTTCCCCTAGGTCGACCGCTACTATCCTGGCGCTGAACTCTGCCATTTTCCACGCATCCTTACCAGCATCTCCGAATCACCGCATCACTTCGACTCAAATGATGAGCTATTCTCCGATTTGTCCAACCAGCCTCTTTCAATCCAATGATACGACCTCTTTCAAACTAAGATAGTTGTTCGTAATGAGCACATACCCAGCAACGAAAGTATTTTTTAAGTTGTTGAAAGGTAACCTGAATCGCAATCAAATCGGAAGTTTTAACAACCGTTGAAGAACTGCTCCTCATATACATCTGCTGGATGCGCAGTTCCGATGTTCTGGATATCAAACTATTCATTCATTGGAGATCAGAATTAAATTCTTTGCATATTTGGTCAAAACTCTCAAGCATACGAAATTTCAAAGCAAGTGGGTGATTCGTCGTGCGTCGATTTTTTTTTGTTATAGAGTGTACTAACTTAAAACTAAAAAAAATGTTTTTTAAACGATACCAATTCCCTTTTTGTACGTTTCCCCACCTTAATCCTTTAAAATGTTTTTAAATAAAATATATAATTTTAGTAATTGTGAGATGTGTGATTGTTCCCCCTTTTAAAAAATAGGTTGTGCAAGCGAGTGTTTTTGTGTGTCATCCTCATATGAGCAAGAAGTCAGGCTTCCGCCCTCGGATGCTCACAGATTCATACCCTCGGAAGCTATTGCACCCCTTTTTCCTTTGTAAAGCGGACACATCATCATCTTCATCAGCTTTTTATTATAATTGAGTAATTTGAATATATTTTGAGTAATTAAAAATATTATACATGTAATTTTTATTCCATTTTTTAAATATTTTTCAATTGCCAATTAATTATTCTTTTTTATAGATATTATAGGAAACTTTTTACATTGATATTTTTTAAACATTCGCCCCGAAGTGACACGATTCGTATGGCACCAAATTGTAACTAAGATTATTGAATTGAGATCTGCAAATACTTTACGCATTAGTTAGTAACAAAAATAAAACCAAGTAAAATAAGACACTTTAAATAGACTTGCTAATGATTACACTTTTTGAGCTAACAGTCATAATTTTTCTGATAGAGATTTCCTATTTTTTTATGCAGATGAAGGAATTCAGTGGCGTAATCTGACGGAATACCCGGCCATTCCTGACATCAACATGCTAATGGTCATCATTATGATGCTCTTTTCCTGCTTCTTCTATGTCGTTGCGATATGGTACTTTGATACGGTCTGGCCATGGCAATCCGGAGTTCACAAGCCATTCTATTTCTTCTTCACGGTAGAAAGATTTCTCTTGCTCATTTTTCAGTCTCTCCAAATAATCAACGAATAATTGACCCTGAGTTTGATTCTTTCTAGAAAAGCTACTGGCTTGGGGGAAAAACAAACGTTCCAAGCGAAGTCGAGTTAGTCAATAGTAAAAATGGTGACAACTTTCAGGAGGAACCCAGAGACTCCGTAAAAAGCGTCTTCGTCAAGGACTTATCGAGGGTAATGTCCAAAAAATATTTATTATTTTTTATCTAAGATAATAGTATTTTTCCACTCTCCCTTATTCTCGTTACATTTGATAAATAATGAAAATTAAAGGTGATATTTAAATGAGTAAAAAATTTATTCGCCAACCTGCAATTAAAAATATATTGTTACGAATCTATAATATTGATGTAGGCTGGTGACTTGGTGGTAAGAAGTCGGCTAGTGAGCCATGGGATTTCAGGTTCGACACCCGATTTCGCCAAAGAACCGTCGTGTAAGGGGGTCAGTCACAAGCTAAATCCGTTAGTCGTCCTCTCGCTGATTTGGTGTGGACAGAGGATGCCAAGTCAGGTGTCGTTCGAGTCAGAAAATATCTGTTCGGTCGATGGAAAATAGTTGTCCCGACGAGACAGCTATAAGCCGTTTCTGACTGTACATGCGTATGTAGAATTTGACGGGTTTCTTTTGCTTGAAAAAATGGATCACTCATCGTAAACTAATTCCGACATTTTTTACTCTTTATTCTTTCTGATGCGAGGTCAAGCCTCAAAGTTTTTTTTATTTGCTATTTCTTTTCTGAAGTTTTCCAAATTTAAGCATATTGATTTTTTTTAAATTTTATCATTTTTTTAGTGTAAATATCCGTCATTTTAAACGATACGCAGGAAAAAAGAAAAATTCAGGAACGCCAAAACGGCAATTAATAGCCAAACATGGAATGCCCGAATCAATCTTATGAAATTGTGGCAAACATAAATCAGTTCCTTTCTACGTATGCGCTGCCTACTTTCCATCTTATAATGTCCAAGTGCAAACCCTGCATTAAGACACATCTGCTGCCTTCCAAGCACGCGGAGAATCGTTTGCTTTATAATTTACCTTCTCCCCTTCCTATTTTGTTTGACCTTGTTATATCATGCATTTATTTTTATTTTATTATTATTTGTATTTACCATGATGAGCCAAAAAACTGGCGCACCTGCCAAATATCGTGCAGGTCCCCCGGAAGCACGTATAAGTGTAGCAATGTGACGTGCCATGAGCTCAACTTAAGTCTGGAGTAGTACCTTGAGTAACTGGAAGCATGAATCCTGCAGGGTTAGCCCTAAATCCGTAAGATTACAAGGGGTTGGTGAGCTTCTTTGAATAGCACGCAGCAAGAAATCCTAGATATGTTTAACAATGTTCATTTCTGGGGATTTAGGTGGCTTAGGAAGTGTTTAAAGTCAGAAGAGTGGTCCTGGAGCCCCTGTGTAGCAATTCTGCAAGCGGGGGTGGGTGATTGGTCCCTTTCTTGTTTTTCGGCCACCAGTTTTGTTGGAGATTCGATGTGTTTATCAGATTTCTGATATTCACGGTACACTCGTGAAATGGTCGTAAGGGAGAACCCCCGTTTCATCGCTACCTCGGAGATGCTATGTCCCATCTCCCACGAGTCGGCTATCATACATGTTCAAAGTCACTTTAACCTTTATAACCTGCCATTGTAGCAGCAAGAAGCCAATCTAACATCTGTGCCAGACACTTGTTGTCTTATTTAGGCGTTGGCGACCGTTGTGCCGTATTCTGATTGGTTCCATATCTCTTTATTTGCATAAGCATGCCTAAATAAGTTTTTTTTTGGCTCATCAGTGTATTTTGTTTGCATTTGATTTGGTCAGATTTATATTCCTTTTCAGTCTCTATAGCATTGGTCTATTACAGATTTTGAGGTAAAGACAGCATTTTTTTTCACTTAATTGTCCGTTATTATTAGTAGTAAATTCTAGAATTCTTTTTGTGATTTGTATTCTTTTCCAACTCCTGATGATTGAATTAATGCGTCGTTTACAAAGTTTCGCAGTTCAAACTTTTAATATTGATTTACAGTTTAATACCAAAGTGCTCCTTGAATTCCTGATATTTACTTTAGATGCGTATTTAGCTATTTTTTCCATGTGTTTTAAAGCATTCCTTTTTCTTTACTCCAATTGACCGGTTATTATTTTTGTATTTTTGTATTTTTATTTTTTCCCTCTTTTTTGTCAATCATTCTCTCTCTTTTTTCTTTCTGTCTCTCTCTATGTAAACTTATATATCTATTTTATAACAGTCTTCATTTAATAGTCGGTTTTTTATATTTGTAGCAGCTCTTATACGTTGATTGATCAGGAATGTATTAATTGTAATATAGATATATGTTAAACCAAGCAATAAGGAATGTATGTAACATTAACAGTAATTAGTTTGAAAAAATTCGTTTTGCTCCTACAGGTTATCCAACAAGGAAGTTCCTTGAAAACGGTTTTACACGATATATCGTTAAATTTCTATGAAGGACAAATAACTGCTCTACTCGGTCACAGTGAAGCTGGGAAAACATCATTAATCAATATTCTTGCAGGTATAAGCTAATTTATGACAAACTTTTGAATAATTTTTTACAGGATATTTGGAAAATGTTATGGAATTCTGATGTTTTGATGCACTATTCGTAAACAAATCAGTTCCACATCAGAGAACATAGGAAAGAATATGAGAAATCAATATAAGAAGTATGTGAAATAACCAGAGCAGTTTGGAGAGAAAACTCAGTTGTATAATTAATTATAGGCACTTACAGATATCGAACGGAAAAAAAATGCAATGAATGCTGAAAAAAAAAATCAGTTTCTCACAGTAGTGTGTGGTCGAATGTTCATGTAAATCAAGAATGTTGTGAAATTCGAAATAGCAAAACAAGTAATATAAAAAATTAAATTAATTCCTATTTTGATCAAGAAATAAAAATTTTATTTTGGTTACTTTTTATTAAATAATTACAATTAATATAAATAATTTAACAAAAAATTATGTCTGGTCAAAACAAAATCAAGTTCGTATTCATTGAAAATAAGTCAGAACCAACTCAATTTTTGAATTTTCAATGCCAATTGAGGCAAAGCAAATGGGTAAAATTTCTACGCCAGTTGGGTTAACGCAATACAGATAAAGTTTTTAAAATTTCCTTTATTCTGTATTATTTTGATTCAAAAGTACTTCATTATGAATCCGAAAAATCTATTTATTAACAATGTCTAATTTTAAATGCATAAAGCATTAAGAAAATGAATGGAATAGTTTGAAATAATCGGCCGAAAACACGTGAGGCCTAACCTCATTAGCGTGGGGAAAAACAAACCTTTGTCTTACTCATTTGGTAGTGGGGAAATGAAGATTTTTTGTTGAAAAATTAGCTTTTAATTAACTAATAAAAATTAATGAATTAATATTGGAAAAAAACCTGTATTAACATCAAATGTCAACCATTACAAGCTTAAAAAATTATTGAACTTGAGTGGATGAGTAAAAAGTATTTCATTAACGATTTAGTTTCTTAATAAGTTGGGATACAGGTGTAATGGGTGTATCATATATGTATTCTTCATGTATTATCAAAACAGACATTAAGACGGCTTCGTTTTCACACAAACTGTACTAAATGATAAAAGATATTCATTTATTATATAATTGTATTTGGACCATCTCTGTGTCTCTGTAATATGAGTAGTACATATAAGGTTCAAACATCGTATATTTGAATATTGCAGGTAAAGAATTTCCGTCAAAAGGTATTGCCGCAATAAATGGTTTGGACGTTTCAACAAACACAACTCGGAAATTCCTTGGTTTCTGCCCCCAGCGCAATATTTTATATGACGAGCTTTCGGCTGAGCAACATTTGAAAATCTTTGCTTATGTAAGTAATATTGCTTAAAAAAGTTTTCATTGTGTTTTTTGATGTGGTAGTTTTACATGGGTTGGTGTAGTGGTTGAAATTTTATTATTAACTTAAGAATTGAGGGCTGTTTCCAAATAAGTCAAACCATATTCTCCGACTCAACTCGAAAGCATACGGATTTAAACCATAAAGCTGAATGACTGGACCGTCTCAACAGCAACACTGGCTGCAACTGTGATTGAGTCCTAAAGGCCATCACCGGCCTCTGCATCACCTTTCCCGTAGGAAGTACATCCCGAGGTGCCTTACCCCCACCTATTAGTGTACCCTCTTGGGTGCCGAGATCCAACCACCATGTCGGAATCGTCTTATTCTCATATCGAGGTGTCCTCCCCAGAGGGAATTTTTGCAAAATAAGCTATTAATCACATTTTGATTATTCAACATTAAGCGTTGATTATTTTATCTTTTATACTTTCTTGTATACGAAAGAAAAACTGTTGCAATCCATAATATATTCAAAATCCATATGTGGAGGAATCTCCAAGTTTTAAATCTCTTTGAGTCCAAAAACTAAGATAACTCAAAAATTTCCGGCAGAAAATTTGGACTCTTTTGGCGTTCCTATAATTTACGAGCTTAAAGAGTGACGGCGCCTTCATTAGTGCACGAAAGAGCTTTGGGGACATCATCCTCATTAATTAATTTTACCTTTGAGTCTGATATTTATATTTAAGGCACATAACACTCAAAATGCCAAAATTCAGTAAAAAATTGCCCCATTTATAAAAGAAATGTAGAGGAAATTGAGTTTAAAACATTCATTTCCAATTCAAGTATATAAATAGGCGACATATTTGATATACACTCATAGACGATGTGCAAAAACATGATTTATCACATAATCCACCCATCGAGAAAACTCGTGATCTATACTTTCGAGGAAACTCGTGAGAAACGAGAAAATTCGGTGACGGGAAAATTATATAGAAACTAACATGGTGACTTGATATATACTCACTTATACTTTTATTTATGTAATTTTAAGAAACTAAGCTTCGATAGACATTTTCTTCTTTTTTTCTAAAATTGTGTTTTTTTTGGGAGAAAGTACTGTTTATATGCGAATATTTTTCAATCGTATCTAAACTCACATTCATCAGAGCCATTTCACAAAAATTTCAGGTATCAGCAGGTTATCCTCCAATATCAACTTTGCAAGTACCACAAACATTTACGAAATGGCGCTATATGACATTGCCAATATGACAGCAGATAGAAAAAGGATGTAATAGGGAGTTTTAAATTTTTTTTCATGTGCGCAAAATCACATTTTTTTTCCAGGAAAAGGCACCTGTATAGGTAAACTCAAAAAGTAAAATTTGTGCAAATACAAAAATTGATCCAAATTATTGAAGCCGTTTCCGAGTAAATTTATTTTCATAGTGGAACTGCTCGTTTAAAGTTATAAGATTAATGCTAATTTTAAATTCTAAAGTATTATTTGTTTTTAATTTCAGATGAAAGGAGCGCCATCGCTAGGATTAAATTATGTAATTGAGCAAATTTTGGATAGTTTGAAATTGGCGACTAAAAAGACGGAAAGTGTGTCCAATCTATCTTACGCCGAGAAAAGAAAACTGTGTATTGCAATGGCCATTATTGGCAATTCCAAAGTAAGTTATTTTTTCATTTAATACTTGCTGGTATATATATCACCTGGAAGAGCTTTGCGGCTTCTGGACGTTATTAGTACCCTCGTAAGAAAAACGAATTTGCAAATAGATCGGATGAATGGTTTATTAATGACCTGCGTGCCTGACCGCAAACTTAGCAACGAATTCTCGATGAATCTAGCGCCAAAATAAAATATTCCAGAATCTTCTGGAATTTCCGTAATAGGTTCATTAGGACGTGAGTAATAAGAATCCTTCTAGAAGTATCGATGCTTTCCTTCGGAAGTTATTTGTTTTGAATTATTTCGTTTGTATAAAAAATAAGATTTTCTAGACCGAAACATCGCAGTATCAGAGGGTTTTAAGTTTATTTCGACTGACTTGAATCTATCAGCCGTCGCATTTTGTTCGTTACGTATTCTGTTTTAGTTATTTATCAATTTAAAACTTTTTTTTATATTACCCGTTTCTTTCTTTATTTTTGATGAAGGAGTTTAACATTATATAATTTATGTACATACAATGCATATAGTATGTCGGCATCCTAGTATGGCGTAGAGTGTTTTCTCAGTGATATGGGAGCCCCGGTTCTGTGAAGGATATTCTTCATAAGTGTTCGATCTGGGAGGTATATGAATGTGCTCCTCCCCTGTAAAAATGAGTTGTGCAAGTGAATAGGATACATGAGTAGATAAGACGTACTCTTGGTCCGAGATGGCGCTATTAAAAACAAGAGACACTCTTTCGGCTCAAAATTGTTGACCTCGTCAGTGGGCTTGTCTATGACAAGTGCCATAAGAATCAACAACTTCTTTGTCGACGTCCTGGCACAGAGAAAGTCTGTATTCCCCGTGATCTGGGTGTCTTGGCCTCGAGTCCCTGTTCGGACATGGTTGTTCTTCTATTCTATCTGTGAGGTGTATGCATGTGCCTCCCCCGTAAAAAGGATTTGTGTAAGTGGCTGTGACGCATGAGTAAATAAGACGTACTCTCGGCCAAAGATGGCGCTTCTTAAAACAAGAGACGCCCCCTCAGCTTAAAATCGCTGACTGTGTCAGCAACCTTGTCCATGCCAAATGAAATTAGAAACAAGAACATATATAGTAAGTGTATTAGTCTAAAAGTTTAGGAAGACTCAAAGTTCAAATCCCTATTCCGTCGATGAACCAACTTATAAACGACACTAGCACATATCAAATCGATTGTGGTCAAATTCCCTTTTGTGAGTGTGACTAGAAATTTGAAGATAGCGATGCGAATTCAGATGCCACGCTCGTCATCTGACAGCTGTTGGAAAACATTCTAGTTACTGCTTCAAAATGCGATGTTGATTTAACAGAATTTGAATAAAGTAAGCTATATTAAGAATATTACCATGACAAATCATATTGTCAGAATTCCTTGTCATAATATAGAGAGACATTGGGCGGTTATAAGTGACATTGAATCATATAGAAAAATTATCAAAACACATATTCAGTTTTCGAACTTACAAATGAATCCCAATTTCTAGGTCCTGCTGTTAGATGAGCCAACGTGTGGCATGGACAATGAATCAAAGAGGCACGTTTGGGATGCGCTGCAAGCGGTGAAGCACGACCGCACGGTCATTGTGGCGACACGGTCCTTCGAAGAGGCCGATCTTCTCGGGGATCGCATTGCGTTGCTGGCAGACGGAGAAATGCAAAGCTGCGGAACATCCGCCTTTATCAAACAAAAGCTGGGTACGACATAATAAATGCTATTTTCACTTTAAAGCATTAAGTATTGCTTATCTATTGATCTCAAATGATAAAATTTTTTAAAGAAAGCTTTATTAGCTTATAGAGAATAGAAATTTTTATTTTAAGTGATTTCTATCTTTTTACTCTTTCGTTTATAATGTACCAAGTGAGTGTGAAGAGCACTGACTGTACAAACACAATATCGCATTAATATTAAAAAAAAACCCGAGTAAATTAATTAAAAATAAGTAAATATAAAAAAAAATTTAAGTCATTTCTTAGGTTAACTAAAGTATTTTTTAGTAACTTTTTTGTAAATAATTACTATTAATTTAAATAATTGATAGAATTTTTTTTTGATTTTTGTAAGAATTGAATTAGTATTCTTCACCTCCATGTGAAGAATACTGAAATCCTCACATTTTGCCGCTTAAGCTACTGTCTGTTGATTTCAATTTCCATTACAAACTGCTAAAAATCTACTTAAAGCATTAAAAATGAATTAAATTCAAAGAATGAATTAATAATTGAAAAAACTATAAATCCTCGAATGTCACTCACTACCAGTTTAAAAAGTTTATGAACTTGAGTGGATGAATAAAAAGTATTTTATTGATGACTGAAAATTTGAACCAGATATATATAGGAAGAGAGTGAACTAATAGTATTAAGTGAATAATAATATTGATTTTGCATTTTTTTCTTCGTAACAATGTGCACCGTACGCTGAGCTATAGCTGATGGAAATCGGATCAAAAAACTGAAAATGATCACGTTTAAAAAAAGAGAGTAGTTACAAATGAAATTAGAAAGTTTCTTTCAAACGAAACCATTAAAATGTAATTATATGGAAACAAATTTTAGGTTTCTGGATTTTTTAATTTGGCTCTTTGCCAATTCAAGAAAGAAAAAAAATTCTCCCAGAGGAAACGAGCGTTTTACTGCGAATCGTAGAAGAGAAAGTATTTCAACTTTTCAGCAAAGCAATTAATTAAAAAGCAATGAATAAAATAATTCTCAGTTCTCATTTCAAATTGCAGAAAAAAAATTTGAATAAATATCTCCAAGAATTTGAAAAAGATTTTGGAATTAGACTGTCAGATAAATCAATCTTATTTTCAATTTTTAAAATTATTGGGAAAAATAAGCAATTTTTTAAAAATTTGTTCAAAATTCAGTGTATTAAATCAGAGATACAAAAAAAGTCTAAAGACTATTGTTTTAATCTTTTAAGTATGCAAACCTATTTTTTTACAGTTATTAAAAAAACCATAATACATAAACATACTTGTGTAAAATTATCCAAAAGCGTTTCTACACTAAAATTCAAGAATATATTCATTTACTATTATAACAACTTGTGCGCAAAGTTTCTTGACTTTAAAGGGGATCGACTGTTCTAGACACATTACCTACATAAATACGCCGTTTTATAAGTAAAGGTGTACTGATTATCGGACTGAAATACAAATAATATAAAATTTAGGTAAATTTATAGATTAACAGACAGTTAAGTTCTGAAAGCATTGCCATATTTCACTACCGGTAAGAATACTAATATGCATTAAATTAAAAAAAAAATAAACAGAAACTCAGATACAGAATTTTCTTTCAGGTGCTGGTTACCATCTACACGTTCTGAAAGATGCAAACTTTGATCTTCAAGGTTTGAAATCGATCATTGCAAAGCATATCTCAGCAGTGACGTGCGAAAACGACTCTCAGCGCGAAATTTCTTTTAATCTGGGAGTTTCTGACGAGTTTGGAGATATGTTCGAAAGGATAGACAACCATAAAAATGCCATTGGCATTATCGCCTATAGTGTATCTTCGTCAACTATCAAAGATGTTTCGTTAACGTGAGTATAAGCTACACAATTTCTTCACTTCCGTTACATCACTCTAATAGACACACGCATGATGGTTTTAATATTGGTACTTAACTTAACCAACGCTATACAATACGCCAATCATATTCTTACGTTGGATGCCTGATAACTTTAGCTGTGTACAGCAGAATTTCGACTTTAAATCAAGGTTCAATATCTATTGTAGCGCCAATTTTAAAATAATTTCATTGTAATTTTGAGTGTAAGATAAGAGAATTATAACTTTCGCATAACTCTTTCCTTTTAATTTTAATTTTATTTAAATATCTTATTAATTAATTCAGCATTAAATACTTGTTATTTTCTTTTTGAGCTAAATATAAAGTTTTATCTGTTAAATTATAAATAGCTTATAAATAAATTTTATAAAAAAAATTCAAGTCAATTACTATTTAGGTCAACAATTTTTTAATTTTAGTTACTTTTTATTGAATAATTGCAATTAATATACATAATTTATCAAGAATTTAACACGAAGCCTTCACCTTCAAGCGAAAAATACTAAAATTTTCGCATTTTACCGATTAAGTTATTGCCCGCTGATTTCAGCATTCTTTTTAATCGGCTAAAATTTTATTTAAAGTATTAAAATTAATTAAATTTAATGAATAAATTAATATAAAAAAACTTTATTAACATCGAGTGCCATCCACTATAAGTTTAAAAAAATACTTGAATTCGGATGAATGAATAAAAAGTATTTCATTTAAGATTGCAAATTTCAACGTGAAGAATACGTATATAGGGAGAGTGTGAACTAATAATAGAAAAATAAATAGCTATTTAAATGAAATGAATTCTTTTTAATTGCTGTTTCCGATAATATAACGAAGCGTCTTCTCAAAAATGCATGCTGGGAAAATTCGTGTTCAATGATAGAAAGAATTAAAAAATTTCGACAAAATGCAGTTTGGTATTCTAATATGAAAAAGAATGTCTATTTTGAGGTATGTTATGCCATAGATTCCCAAATTATGTATTGTAACAAGATCTTATTAATACATGCAATTTTTTTCTGAATTTGCAAGAATGTGATTTGGCAACATGGTAACAACAGTACAAGAAAGTAGCTCAATAATGCTAAACAAACGACTTGTGTCGAATGACACGAACGAAACTGAACAAAATTCTTCTGAAGATGCGGATGGTGCATAGATAATAAGTTGTTCCAGTCTGGGGCTTCAATTTAATGAATTATCTTAGTTTGAACTTTTCTAGCTGTACTCCAAATTCCGTCCATTCAATCAGTTTTCCTTTCGGCAACGTTATTCTTTTAAGTTTTCTTAAGCACTTAGTTTAAAACATTTAATTATGATTTGCGTAACATTTATGATATTTTCTAATAAAAGATATTGTTCTCGTAAGTTACTTTTTAGCTCATGAAACCTTTTTAGGAAGGAATGTGAACTACTCGACTCCGAAAAAATTCAATATTTTGAAGACGAAGAGGGTCCATGTGGATTCGGTTATTCAAAAATGTGTCCCAATATTCAAAAGTTTCCGAATTCCTATATTGTATGATACCCTGATGATTTTCGTTTTTAATTTTATGTAAAAAAATGTTGCCTTTTCTTACGTATATAATATTTGCACAATAAATATAGTAATTTCTTTTGGCAGTGTATCGAATAAGCCACACACGAAACAGAATCTCCAATCTGGTGGAGCAATTGAAATTACAAGCACAGAAATGGAAGGTATAATTTATTATAAATTTTATAATTTATAAAACTGTTTATTAAAAAATCCCTTAATCGAATGCCTAGTTATATTATTCATTATTACTATCATTATTTTATAATTAATAATTTATTCAAGGATTTTCTTTTTTCTTTTTAAAATTCTAAATGATAGAAAGACTTTAGTCATTGTAATTTTTATGCATAGTATAAAAGGAAGTCCCCTGAAATCGTCTGTATGTTTGAAACACAATCAGATATATTAGTCGGAGATATTTATACCATCTTGTAGAGCATTTATTGGAGGATGGTTTTAATACATTAACAAAATCAATTTAACAATTAACAAAATGAAAGTGACAACAAAATAAAAGAAGGAGTTTTAAAATTGCGATTTCAATTTTGTACTTATCCGCGCATGCGTAAAAACCTCAAACTGTGCATGTGCAAATAGCAAGAGTTTTGGTATGCATCTGCAAAACATTTCTTTTTGTCTGATTTTAAACGACGATTCAAAACTCATTATGCCCCCCCCCCGAAAAAAAGGAAATTAGACCTAGACCGGAAGAGGAAAGAAACGTTCGGTTAGCGAATATCAGATAAATAATGTCCACAATTAGGGAAAAAGATTCTTTTGATGAGCGAAAAATAGTCTTTCTGAATTGCGGAGACAGAATGAATCTCCTGAAGAGCTAAATGATCATCTGTGTTTTGTCTATAAATATATCATATTTTTACCTTTGTAATAGTTTAAATATTTCTGAATGTGCGCTAACGAAATTGTTTTGGGGTTATTTTTGATAATTTCTAAATATAATTATATGTTTGTTTGATGCTGCGTAGAATATCCATCTTATAGGGGGCTATACTTAAGTTTAAAGCTAATTTTTCTCTTTGGATGCTATGCCAAGGCCAAAGTCGCGTGAGGACTGATATTTTTATATAAAAGAGTCTTCAACAATGGCAGTATTATGCATTTTTCATATAAATTTGTTTTTCGACACATTTGTAACTGTGTCGGTTTAATAAAAAACTTACAGTACATTTCCGAATATCTGGCCAAATGCAGCGGAAGGCTAGGCAGTATAAAAAAAAAGGTGGTTATGTAGAATTCCGGTCTTATGTTATGTAGAATTCTATTGGAGGTCGCGGCACGAGCTTGCGACGCTAGGGCCGATAACCGAGTAACATGACCACTATACCAGAAAGTCGACTTCAGTATGGTAGATGTTGTCTGGCTTATAAGCTTAGCGACACAAACTCATTTCTATGCCCTCCAATACCAGATGACAAAATTTTTATACCAAAACTCGTTGTTATAATCTGTGTCCTCTGTTATTGAGTATAAAATCCTCAATAGAATGTAAACTTGACCTGATTAATTACAGAAATAGTTGCATGTTTTTGCTGCCACATCAGAGTCGAGTCGCTGTGTAGTCACCTCCATAGTCACTTCACACTTTTTTTTCCAGTTATTACCCATTTCCAAATCTTTGCTATAGTACACTTAAAAACATTAATCATATCCCAAGAAAATTTACGAATACTGTGTAGATTATTCTGTGCAGATATAATCAGGAGCAGCAGCAACAATCGAAATACGTTAGACACTGACGAAACAATAAGCAGAAAGCTGCTCTTTTCCTGTCACAACATGTTTTTCGAACACGGCACTTAGAACTATCATAGCAGACGCCCGCTTCTAATTTCTTGGCAATATTGCCAATGCAAAGGCTTGCATTCTCCATTTAATTACGACGTAAGAAAACTAGCTCGGGTGGAAAGCTGTAAAATCGCAAAACGTAAACTCAGGAGGGCAATGTATTTTATTGAGATGATTTCATATGAAATAATGTTTAAATTTACAATAAGTATGTTTATGTTGTAAATACGTTAAAGTTTTCACATAAATACTTATGTATAAACATTGTTATAATGAAGTTTTTGTGTCAAATTCTTAATTAATAAATGCTTTTATTTCATCATTTACAAACATGAATATAATTTTCAGATAAAACAAAATTTGTTCTTTATTTTTTACTTTGAAATGATTATCAACGATAATTTCAGATGCTAGCAGGGATTCTTTTCATCCGAAGCTGCATGCCAATCTCCCCAGTCAGTTTCTAGCCTTGCTGCTGAAGCATTTCCATTTCTGCAAAAGACGCTGGAGATTCCACCTCATCCAGTTAACCGTTCCGTTCATTATGATGTTGATGTGCTTCTACTGCATGAAGGACCAATTTAAAATTCAGAATCCGCCTTTGGAACTCGATATCAGCAGCGTGTACGGATCGACTGACGGGTTTTATTATTACAAAGACCCGAGTGTTTCGAACATCGCCGAGGAATTCAAGACCCTTTTGGAATCGAACAAAGTCAGCACGGAGAAAGTTGCCGAACCGACGCATTACGTCTTGAACTACGGAAAGAAGAGTTTTGCAAAATACTTGAAGAGACTCGTCGTAGGGGGCGCGTTCGACCGTTCTCAAAGCGGGGCCTTGAACCTTACGGCTTGGCATAACGCGGGGGCAGTGCACGGCATGCCAATTTCTCTTCTGTTAATGCAAACTGTCTTGTTGCGACATGTAGCGGGCACTGGGAGTATCTCGCTGACCCTTGTGCCTATAATATCGCCCGGGCTGAGATACAATTATTTCATTATTAGTAGTATTTATAACATGGCCTCTGCCGGATGGGCAACGCTTTATGTGCCACTGGTTTGCACATTCCTGTCCCTCAGTTTTATCCTCATGCCTCTGCATGAAAGGACAACAAAAGCCAAACTGTTGCAACTAATGTGTGGGATTCCAACTATAATGTACTGGATTGCCGTATTCCTCTGGGACTACTTGATTTACTTTATCATTTGTATTTTTATGGTTATGCCTCCTGCCTTCTTCTTTCCTTCCGTTTTCTTTGGTACGCATTCAGATGCCATAGGTAAGGTATAAGCCTTTATTTCTATTTATTTTCTGTAGTGTGTTTAGTATTTTTAAATAACAGATACTAGCAAAAAGATTAGAAACCCTTTAATATAAATATATACTGCATCAATAGTATAAATTATGTGGGAACTATTTTAATTTCTTGGTTTATCATTTCACCTTGTTGTCTGAGCAAAACAAGATACTCTTTAAGGATTATGTAAACATGAACGTACTTCTCACGAGATGGCCTTATATAACTAATTGACCCTCTCAGGATCATGATGACACGATATTCCCTTCACGGCTAACTAAATCATGTATATATTTCCACTGAAGTTGGAAAGGATCATCTTATAAGGATACCGTGAGCCATGAAAGGAGAATAGCGTGATAACATGTATGTAATCATGGCCCTGAGCCCGTTTTATCATCATTCATTGAACAGGAATTGTTCAGCAGTAACTCAGTTTCTTACAAAGTTCACAGCCAAATACAGATACTATGTAGAGCTCTATATGTAACTTGTTGGACATACTTTAAAGATATATACGGCATTGATTTCCCATTTTCTAAAAGTTACCTCAATTTCCTAGAATCCACATTCTTCACTCCTACAAAGCAGTGCGCTGGGACTGGAAAGCAAGGAGAATGCTTCTTGAACAGGACCAGGAAAATTACATTTAATATAAAAGAAATCATCTGATGCACAAATGTTCAGCTAATAAAATATAGTATAATACACTGCCGAGCAGAAAAAAAAAGGTTATACCTGCTTATTAGCTTGTAGGGCCACCGAGAGTACGTATAAGTGTCACAACACGACGTGGCATGAACTCAACTAAAGTCTGGAGTAGTACCTTGAGAACTGGCACCATGAATCCTGCAGGGTTAGTCATAAATCCGTAAGATTACGAGGTGGGGGGGATTTTCTTTGAACAGCACGTAGCAAAAAATCCTAGCTATGTTTAATAATGTCCATATCTGGGGATTTAGGTGGCTTAGGAAGTGTTTAAAGTCAGAAGAGAGTTCCTAGATCCAGGCTGTAGCAATTCTGGAAGTGTGGAGTGTCGTATTGTCCAGCTGGAATTCCCCAAGTCCATCGGAAGACACAATGAATATTAATGGGTGCAGGTAATCAGACAGGAGGTTTATGTACGAGTAACGTCAGATTCGTATCTAGCCGCATCAGGGGTTCCATATCACTGCAACTACACACGTCCCACACCATCACAGAGCCTCCACCAGCTTGAAAAGCTCCCTGTTGACATGTATGAACATGGATTCGCCGTATCTATATACAACTATCCACTCTATATAATTTGAAAAGAGAATCGTCAGACCAGACAACATGTTTCCACTCATTAACAGCCCAATGGCTTCAGGCGAGGTGTAAAGCTTTGTGTCATGCAGTCATCAAGGGTACATGAGTGGGCTTTCGACTCCGAAATCCCATATCGATGATGTTTCGTCGAATGGTTTGCACGCTGACACTTGTTGATGGGCCGTCATTGAATTCTCCAGCATTTTGCGGAAGTGTTGCCCTTCTGTCACGTTTAATGATTCTCTCCAGTTGTCGGTGGTCTTGTACTTACACGATCTTTTTTCGGCCACAATTTTGTTGGAGATTTGATGTTTTACCAGATTCTAGATATTCATGGTACACTCGTAAAATGGTCAAACGGGAAAATCTCCTTTCCATCGTTAACTCGGAGATGTTATGCCCCATCTCTCGTGTACCGTCTATCATACCTCTTTCAAACTCACTTAAATCCATTGTCGCAGTAGTAGCCAATCTAATATCTGTGTCAGACACTTGTTGTTTTATTTAGGCGTTAGCGACCGTTGCGCTGCATTCTGATTGGTTCCACATCTCTTTATTTGCATACGCATGCCTAAATAAGTTTTTTTTGGCTCATTAGTGTATTTTTTATTACATTTTTAGTTTAAATTTATATTTCCTTTCAATCTCTATAGCATTGGTCTATAACAGATTTTGAGGTAAAGACAGCATTTTTTTTCACTTAATTGTCCGTTCGTATCAGTAGTAAATGCTAGAACTCATTTTGTGATTTTGCTTTTAAACTGTCGTACCAGTGGCTGAAGGGAGCTGGCGAAATGCGTCTGACGTTGTGCTCCGTATGTTTTTTTTCTCAGTAACTGTCAAATTCCGGTCCTCCTTCGACGTTGTAATTCTAGGGTCACCTGCACTTTAACATCTACTATCATTACAATCAACTTGGAATCTTTGCCAAAACCTGGAGATGACACTCTGGGTGATTCCAAGCCTCTCGGATACTTCCATCTGGGTACGCCCACATTACAGACGGCGGACAATTCTACCACACAAAAAGTTATTCAAATGCGTCCTTTAAGTCATAACTATGCGGTTTTTACAATGAGTGGTTTATAAAAGCACCCATGGACAAATTTATTTCTTTGCCTGTATTCCTTATACATCACTCTCTTTAAGAGAGTCTTGTCTTTGTGACGTGTTATCAGTTTCATCTAGTGGCTTCCTGTAATTTCGATATAATGTTTGAAGCTGTGTGTAGTCATTTTACGTGTGATCTATGCATTTTAGAGTTCGTCCTCCTTCTCTAATACACATTCATGATAAAATATTATCCTTACACCTGTGAGGGAATGGAAGAAGGGAAATTATCAAGGGATATCAAAAGACAGGACAAAAATCGATATCACCGACTTAAAAATAGATGAGTTTTTTAACCCACTAAGGTTGCATTTACCAAATACTGAATTCAACATTTTGAGATTTTTCCCATTCTTAAACTAAAGATTAAACTATTGCGATAAAAATAGAAAGAAAACACATATACAACAATTAAACTTTTGCCATTTTATTATGTATCGGTTGTTTTCGGTATTATCTATTCGTCTAACATATTATCAGCATTAGTTTTGCCATGTTCATCAACTTAGACGAATTGCATTTCTCAATAACAAATGGAACTAATATTTTGATACAATGCATTTTCTTGATAACTATAGAGCATCGTAACTGAGTGGGAATGTTTGTAAAGTGACGAAATAAATTGGGGAAATCGGTCTATCTATTGTAAATGGAGGAATACATACCAAATTTTATTTTGCAATATCCCTCGTAAATTGTGCGTTACAAAGGAAACCATATTGCTATTGATGACACACTTAAAGACATTGTAGTTTCTCATGGAATAAAAATTGTCGAAATTTAAACGGTGGCTGGTAAATGTTGTCAATGTTTTTTTGATAGAGAATATACAGCGAAATGATAGTTTTGAGATTTATTTTGCAGTAAAGGAGAGTGGACAAAGTCGGTCCTATTGATAAAGTGGGGTTTTGAAAAATTTCGAAAAATATCCCTCTCAAATGAAGGAGTGGAAGATGCAGTGGAAGTCATTGATATATATAGGAATCATTTTTTTAAGAAATGGTCAAATAGGGGAAAGAATGAGAGACTTTGTCAATGCTTAGCCAGACTGTACAGTAGTGATGATTTTTTCCCATGCCTACCAAAATTGAGTTGAATATATTTTGTTGTTGTTATTTCTTATGGTACTTGCCATAGACAAACTCGCGAAAGTAGTCTGCAATTTAAGACTAATTAACAGCTTTTGTTTTGAAGTAGTGCCAATTAATTTGCAAAATCTCACATTATATTAAAGGTGGGGGACTAGCTTTTTTATTTTCTAATAATTTTAAATATATAAAAATTTTACAATTAAATTAATGCTTGTATATCCATCTCTTTGGGATTATTTAAAAATTATGTTTGGAAGGCCTATATCAAAAATATATATTATCAAGCCTTATTGAAAGAATTTTCAATGATTAATAGTCATTCATCCTTCAATTCAACTGATTATTGTTAAAAACGGGGAAGCCATTTTAAAACTATCCTGCTATTGCTTTATAATTTATGGTTTCACAACGGAATCACTCTATTTCACCTTCTATTTTCATTCTTCGACTAACATTTTCAACTTCATTTTGCCATTTAATACACATTCATTATTTAAAGAGTTTAAAAAACTACTTTTTAAAATTCGCTAAAATCATTATTAAAATAAATGACACTATTGTTTTGAAAACATATATTTTTCAATAATATGAAATATTTCAGGTTCATTTTTGCTACTTCTCACCTTGTACGGATGGGCCTCGTTACCTTTGGGTTATATAGTTTCAATCTTCCTCAAGCGAGAAAATCGTGGGCTCTCCATTTTTATAGGGATCTTTGCATTCTTTGGTGAGTATTACTTTCATATATTTCTTTTTCAGGAACTTATACTATTTTCTGACGTTCAAGACTTACATTTTTATTCAAAAATAGAAATCTTGAGTTTTCTCCTTTCATTCTTATTCAAGTAAAAAAAAAATTAAAGGTAGAAGATGGGACTGAATAGTGGAGCGAGATTTTAGTTTCTCAACCATCCAAATAGATTATACAACATTTTATATCCTGGATTTATATATTTATATTCAAACACAGAAAATTATTTTCGTGCAGAATGTATGTTTCAGTTGATTTTTTTACTTTTCTTCATGTTAATCTGATTCCAACAAAACTTCAATCATATCCTTAGCCATATTTGTCTTAGTTTTAATACTTTGCCATATTTATATTATCCTCTTGTTGAAGCATCTTTATCAAATAAGAATGGGGGCATAGTTAAGAGTAATAAGAAATAAAGATAGTTTAAAGAAATTTTTATAGTAATCTTATTGATTTTTGGTACAATATTCTGAAAATTTACCATTTAGCGTATGATAGAAAACCATTATAAAGCGCTTTAACTGATCCTGTATATAAAAAATCATTTTTTAACCTAAATTTGATAAAAAAAAATTGCGTAATAATTTCCTTATTAGATAAATGATATTGACCCTGAAATGGAAGCACACAAATTGCCTTTATCACCCACTTATATTGTCCCAAAGCTATTGATATCTGAAATGCCATTCCGTTATTCAGAATGCTACCAAGAAAAGCCACAACAAATTCCAACAATTCTTAGTAATCATCTACTAGTTGTTTCTGAAAAGATAGATGGAGTTCAAGAAATTCAAGAATAGTAGAGCGGACATCAGCGGGCACTTCGTTGCTACCTTTCACTTAAATATTCTTATTCATCTCTGCTCGGGTTCCTCTAAAATTTTTTGAAAAGCACCGTATCTGAATCAGAAGTTACTCTTTTCAGTGTGTCAAAACAGTCAATTAAAACCAACTCAAAAATCAGATGAAAGAGAGAGAAATAATACCGATTGCTATTGAACAATTTTTTAAATTAGTACTGGCACAATTTATTCGATCTGTGTTCCGTATCAGAACAAAATATTCGCATTTCGTCTATTATATCATCTTTTTCCATAGGTTAGCAGATAAACATGACCTGCTCTTTTTTTGGATATATTTGACATTCAAGCCTCCCGATAATATCATCTTCCCTTTTATCTATTCGACGTTTGCGAGTACCAAGTAAAAACTTTTCTTCCAAGGAAACTCAAATCCTTGCAAGTGTTTAGGACGAATTTCTTCTAAATGTTGTATTTCTCACTTTTTTTATTTATAGCTTTATTTATTTCCAAGCTATTGGTATCAGGCCTAAAAGCGTCTACAGAAGCTATCAAAATTTAAATAATATTTTTTTATCAAAAACGTGAGAGACATGGCTAGTAAAAATATTTGCTACTTTTGTAGTAGTTTTTAATATTTGCTTATCGATGATAGATGAATTTTCCCTTAATTAATTTGATTGCATTTAAAGTAAAGGCAATCCCACGTTTCGATATTCCAATCACCTAGCAAGACCACCACATAAATGGAATGATGAGACAATGTCTTGAATGGAACTATAGTTAGTAATTTTACCTATAAAAATAAAAGAGAGTAGCATCCTTCCAATGTTAACACTATCAATAACTTTTTGGGACAAATCGGCTAAAGTAATGACAATAATTTCTAATAAATATTAATAAACAGCTATAACTCTTAATTACAATGTTTAATACATATAGTAAAGAGATTGACTGAAAATTATCAAAGGAATCTTTTAAAAGGTGATGTTTCCCACAATTTTATAGTTACAGTATCAAGAATTCTTCATCAACAGGGAAAGGCCTCTTGGCAACGAAACTCTGTGGTAAAAAAAGTGACAAGGAAAACAGTCAGCAGAAGAAAACTGTTAACAGAAATAAAGGTTGCTATGAATGCAAATTCGCCAAACGCACAAAAGGTGCAAATATGCCAAAACTTTTATCTGTAAAATAATTTTAAGGATAGAAGTTTAAAAACTTCACAGTTTTTCATATGATTTAGCCCTTTTCACATATGATTTTTCTTCTTGCTTGAAAAGATAAGGGTGTGGAAGTGGAGAAAGAGGAACTAAATTTTTTTTAAATGGAAAAAAGAGCCATTGTAATATATATAGATACTAGCTTTTACCGCGACTTCGTACGTGCGGAAATCTTGATGCGTATGTGTGAAAACTTACGGTCTGATCACAATGTAAAACGTCATCAAACCGCATCCTTATATTGCAACTAAAAACAATTTTTCCCCGAAATATAATTTGTAGCCAAATTTAAGTGAAATGTCGAAAATGACCTACGGCAGCAACGCAGTTTCCAATCATCAGGTCTAGATGAGTGCTGCTGCAAATTAACGGCAATATAGAAAAAAAAAAATCAATAAATGCATAAAAAATCATGCAAAAAATTATTCGAAAATAATAAAAGCAGGCGAAAGAAATATGTACAGAAGAAAAAAATCAAGGGAATTGAAAAAAAAAAAAGATCGAGCTACAGCAACAACAACAACAAAAAAAAATATAAAAATAAATAAATAAATAACGGAAACCCAAATAAATCGCTACAAAAAAATTACTAACGTCGCAAAGGACCAAATAGCTGTATATAAAAGATTAGCTCGCTCAACTAACCTAAAAACAATTTATTTACATTATGTACCTGGAATAGGGAAACACAACTAACCAATTAAAAAAATAGTTTTGCTGTGATTATTCTGATCAAAACAAAGCCAAGAACACATTGCTCAGGCATGAATTTTTAACGCCAACTGGTGCAATGCAAAGGCATAAATTTTCTACTTAAGTAACGGAATACAGATTAGAAATTTTTAATTTCCTTTATTATATTTTATTTTAATTCAAAAGTACTTCTGAATGAATCCGAAAGATCGATTAATTAACAATATTTAGTATTAAAGGCTTCAAAAACTAAGAAAATAAACAAAATCGTTTGAAATATCCGGTCGAAAGCATGTTAAGCCTAACCTCTATAGCTTGGAAAAAAAAACTGGTCTCACTTATTTGGCGGTGGGAAATGAAGAATTTTTGCTAGAAAGTTAGTTTTTAATTAATAAAAAATTAATCATTCAATTAATCCGAATAAATAGTAACCTACGTTATATTCTAGACTATAATCTATCTCTGTGGTAAATTTCATCCAATTTCGTTCAGTCGTTCTGGCACGATGGACAAACAACATCCATCCATCCAAACTTTTACATTCATAATAGTAGTATAGATGCGTATAAAGATTTGATCATTTCATCAGATAGACCAGATTGCTAGAGAAATTTCAAATGAACTTAACCGGTGTGAGATATTTCGTAAATTAGGGTGAAAGGGTGACTTCTGTCCATGACAAGATCTCTGGCTGAGAATTGTCTGTGTTTACGACGGGTGTTATAGAAACAAGTTACTAAGAAATGGTGTGAGTCGAAATTTAAATTTCCTAATGAATCCCTCATGACTGAAAAATAATCCATTTTTAGAGAATAGTTATGACATCCGAATGACAAATGTTTCTAGTGAAATTTTTTTTCAGCTACTCAGAAATTAGATGCCTAAATTTGATTTCCAATTCCTGGATTCAAATTACAATGCACTTCTGAGGATTCGGTTCTCGTCTATCTGGCGTCCGTACTATCCGGCTTATTATTATTTTTTCATCATCGTAATTAACTGCGGAAAGAAAATTCTCTATTAAGTCATCTATTAAAGACTTTTTTAAAAGATAAAAACTGGAAACTTTAACTCTTAACGGAGAGCTACCTTTTCCTTACCGTAAAATCATTTATTAGTGAAAAATAAAATCTTTTTGAGACAGTTTTCTTAAGAATTAGGCCTTAGATTTGTTAATGTTTTGTTTATGTTTCCTGCATTTAAGGTGGGCGTTAATGAATTTATGTTAAAATGTGAACGATTTATATCCTGTAGTTTATATTTTCTCTGATAAATTCTTAAAACGCGCAGTGCAGTACATAAACTACCCATACAGGGTCTTCTATTTTGTTAGTGGCACGTTGCGTTCTGCTTCTTTGAACCGAGCCACAACTGCCTTCAAATTGAGATACATGATGGACTGAGTACTAAATAAGATGTGAGAAATATGTATCACAAAAAGTGAGTTTTGGATAAAAACTTGTGTTTTGGTGAGTAAAGAAATGAATTTATACAACTGCCTATCCGGTCAATCTTTCCTCCCCATTAGGCCGGATAGTCTGGAGTGTACTGTTTGTTTTTAGTCAAAGATCGTCATACCGTGTTGGGATGTTTTCTCAGTAGAATATTTTTTGTTATTTTTTTTCTTGTAACTCATATACTCATGAAATAAGACGAGAAAAGTTTCTTTTCTTTATACGTCTTGATAGAACGTATATTGTATTCTTTATTTACAACAAAAAAATTCATAACATTTTTGATTAAACAACGTTTTCGTTGATGTCTAAATTTAGGGTAGTATTTTGATTACAAGAGACGATTAAAGCTATATGACATCAAAAAGTTTCAAAAATATTTCTTCCATTTCAGTCATATGTTTGAAAGACGATTTTTTTATTAATGGAAATTTGATTACAAGTAATGATTATTTTGTTTTCAGGTGTTGTCACCCCAATATTGTTGGATAATATTTCATCTCTATTACTGAGGTACAGAAAGGAGGTCTTTGAAATAAAGGATTCCTATTGGTTTTTCCGTCTTTTCCCCACCTTCAGTGTTTCCATGGGAGCAATGAGAAACTTCCAAATTGCCCTCAACAATGCTGCTTGCGATGTATTTACCAAAGAAGATCTTGCTCAGTGTAAATCGTCTACTATGGGTACAACTTTGAATCGTTGCTGCAAAAGTAAATATTGTCTTTCTAATATATTTCTTCCTCTGGGTAGGTAGTGGAACTTTTGTAGATAATTAAAAATTCCACAGCTAGAATAATCTTTTTATGTAATCTTCAAAACAACAACATTAATCTTTTTATACTAATATAATCTTATCTCACTATTTCTTTCTCTCGGTAAGTAGTAGAATTTTTTATAGATAATTAAAAATTCCCCAACTATAGTAATATTTTTATATAATCTTCAAAACAACAACAATAATCTTTTTATATAATCTTCAAATACCTATGCAATATCCCATTACTCGAGATAAAACTTTCCATTAGAAGCAAAGAGCTAACAAAGTTGTAGCATTTTTTAATTTGTGGAGGATGGCGATGAGTGTGTGAACCGATAGGGTTCGAACCCGAGTAATATAGCCACTAGACAATTATTCTTGTACGAAGGATATTATCTGGCTTATGAAGGGTCTACCACATACTTTACCATCAGTGAGTAGGTGGTGAGACGAACGATACATTTACACAAAGCATATGTCAAAACTGTTGTGTTGTTGGTGGGGATATTGGCGGATTTTTCTAATGCGTCTGGCAACTTTTTCTGCCACTAGAGAATGACAAAATAGATTTACAAAGGTTGTTTATATCACGTCCGTGTTACCATTGTGGATAAATGCTTAGTACGTGAGGGGTTTGTAGCCGAGTATAATAGTCACTAGACAAAAGTAATTACTCTTGTCTGAAGGATGTTATTTCGTTTGGGAAGCTTTCGCCACAAATCTTTTCATTCCTAAAATAATTAGAGTTTAAGTATTTCAGAATATTGCAAAAACAAGTTTCTATTTCAATTGTAAGAAAAATTTTCTGCTTCTTCAAAATCCTCGAAATCTTCTAGTGTTCTTAAGGGGTTAATATAAAAAAAAAGAGAGCTTTTAATTGATGTATATTGAGCAAGACGTCATTTGAGAATTGTAGGAAAACTGCTTGTACTTCAAACCCATCTGGACAAGTGTCTCTACTGAATAAAGAAAAAGCCTCGGGTATTGAAATAATCGAACTTAAATGTAAAAGGAAGGGAATTTTGAGGGAGAGAGAGTCACAAAGGTGTCTCTCTGTAGTTTCAATGAACGGGCTTTTGGGACATTTCAGAAATAAAAGAGTTAACGGAAAATTTCTCGAATACAGTTTGGTGGGAGTGAAGGAGGAATGCAGAAGCTGAAGAAAAGCAGAAAATCAAAGTCCACCCAAGTCTAACAGAAATAGTGAGTAGCCTCGAAGCCACACTCTTTTCCCCAAAGGATAAAAAGATCCACAAAAAAATAGAAGACCAAATATGATTCTGTCATAAAAAGGCTCTCGTGAATCCAAACAAATTCTAAATGTCAATTCTTCATCAACAAGATCTATAAACAGTTACTCTTACTAACACATTTCGAAATAATTGAACCTTAATTGAAAATAACAACTTCATATTTCGTCATGAGGTAATTTAGCGAAAGTAGTAACATATAAAATTTGGACTCAAAAGAAGAAAATTATAGATAAAAAAGAAAGTAATTATAAATGTATATAAAGAATAAGAACAAATAATTAAAAATAAATATGGGAGTGAATTAATAAATAAAACAAAAACTGTATAAATAAAATGAAATTGACAGCAAATGGATACTTAAAATTTATTTTAATAATAATAAATGTAATATCTAATGAATAAAATAATTGAAATCTATATAAATAAAAATGAATCGCCAAATGTGTTGCTAAACATAAAACCCGAGAATTGCTGGACCAATTTGGCTAGTTAAAAAAATATTTTTGTTAAGACACGAAGAAGGTTCTTATCGGGATAAAAAACAAAAAAATTTGCAAAGAAAATGGTTAAAACGACAATTTTCTTATTTTCCAGAATTTTTATTTTATTTTTACACTGATTAATTTATTTTCTAACCAAGTGAGTGAGGCTGCAGTTTGTTTTTTAGACATAATATGTTTTCGACCGATTATTTCAAACGATTCTATTTATTTTCTTTTTGTTTGATTTATTTAAAACTAAGCATAGTGAATTAATTAATTTTTCGGATTTATTTTGAAATAATTTTCAATTCAAATAAAACAGAATAAAAGAAATTAAAAATTTCTAATTTGTATTTTGTTAACCTAACTGACGTAGAAAATTCACACGTGTGCAGTGTGTTGTAATTTTTGACAACTGTGTTTCATTTTAAACAAAAGTTAATTGTATAATACTGTTGTAGCTATCTCAATCTCAGTCGAAAAATAAAATAGACGATTTGATTTGAAAGAAATATTGACTTGATTTGCTGCTTTGCTTTGTTTCAGGTAAACACTATAAATAAATTGTGTTTAAGTTAGTTGTATTTTTTTTGCATACATACAACGTCGTGGGTAAAAGATAGTGAATAAATAAAGGTAGGATAATACACTAGAAAAGTAGTTACAAAGTTTAGTAAGTAGTAAAAATTTTATAAACATATGGAAATTTATGAAAATTCGCTTCACATTATACTCTTAGGTTGTTAATCGTACAATCCCTTATAAGAAGTATCCGTCCATATAGAAATTCTGGGAAAATACTTACTTCAGAGGCATGATTTCTTTAAAAATTTGCGACTGAAAAATAAGTTAATAAAAGTATATTAGTTTTCTTTAGTATATCATGAAGCACAAAGCTCTCACGATAGGAATTCTGAAAAATTCTGTTTGCTTAGAGAATTCACAGCTTTATCTAATACCTACAATTTTGCACAAAGAAGAGAGAAATGATACCTTTATTATAAAGTATTTGAGAAAATTTCTCATTCGTTTTGGCAGCAAATAAAGAGAAATTGCATGCTATGCTGACAAATGATATACGTTTTGTTTCCCGGAAAATAGTGATTTACTTTTATTTATTATATTTGCTTAAAAGTTAATTTTTGTACTTTTATTCCAGATCTTTGCTTCAAAGAATGCCATACAACGATGAAGCACCTCTCATTGACAAGCAAAGGAACACAACATGGTTACGGAGAAGAAGCACTGTATCTCGGCATAGAAGGCATCATTTTCTTTGCTCTTTTATTCCTTCTGGAGACCAGGACTGCGATCAGATTTCTGAACATCATGGCACTCCGATTACAATCCACATGGAACCGGATTATTCGCGTCCTTCTTCGACGACCCTTCACACAAGTAATTCTAAATGCTGGGACCCAAGACAGAGAAGTTATTCAAGAAGAAGAAACGATTCTAAATTCGAATGCAACGCAACAAGAATCGAGTGGGCAAGCTCTAGTCGTCTTGGGATTGACAAAGAAACTGAGAACTTCCTTTGCTGCAAAGGGTTTGACATTTGGTGTCAACGCGGAGGAATGTTTTGGAATTCTCGGAGACGTTGGAGCTGGTAAAACGAGCACATTCAGGATGTTGACGGGTGATGACCTCCCATCAGAAGGAAATGCCTTCATATATAACTATGTTTTGAAAGTAAATTTTAGAAAGGTATGAAATGAAAGTTGAATTTGTTGTAAAATTTCTTACAATGCCAATTTATATTACAAAAACATAATAGCAGAGAACCTATTTTAATCATATAGCACTGTTCCATAAACACTGAAATAAAAACAGTGGAATTAATAAAAAAGCATAAGATAAAAATTTTATCAATTGGTCGGAAAAAAAGAGACTTAGTGTCACAGCTCAGGTAGATGTAGAGTTAGATATACTTGTGACGTACTTAAATAAGCTCCATTTTACAAGATTTAAAAAAATGCTTCTGTTTTTGGGAATTTTATATCCTTCTTAATTTTTAGATGAAATGTAAAAGGAAAGCTTACCACCCTTTTACACAACAAAGGAAGGTATATTCTTTTTGTCTTTAGATATAAAAGAAAGAAAGTTTCACCCATCTGTGCCATTTCTTTATCTAATTTGAAAACAGTTTAAGAATTAGAATAAAAGAAAAGGTAAAAAAAGAATTCAACTAATGCGAGTTACACTGAAGTGCCAAGAAAGCTGGTGCGCCTATTTAATTTTATGTAGATCCCTCATGAGCACGCAGAAAGGCCGCAGCATGACGTGGCATGGATTGAACTAATTTGTGAAGATATTCTGTGGACAATCCACTCCATAATTCTTGCAGGGCAGTCCACAAGTGCATGGGAGTGCGAGGTGGTGGAGATGTCCTAAGAACAATACATGGCAAAACATCTCAGACATGGTCAATAATGCTCATGTCAAGAGAATTAGGTGGCCAAGAGAGGGAAGCAAATTCATATCTGTTCTACTCAACCAACGCGGTATCACCACCCCACTTGTCTGTGGGGTGGCACACTACCCTGTTAGAATTCTTCACGTCTGTCTGAATGTACACAAAACTGGAATGAACATAAAAAGGATGCCCACAGTATTGGCGAGGAGACGGTAAAGTGCAGAGCTTTGTTTCGTTGAGTCACCAATGGTACAGCAGAGAGTTTCCGGCTGCGAAAGCTCATATCAATTAGGTTACGTTCACATAGTGTATACTGACACTTGTTGATGGGCATGCATTAAGATACGCAGCAATCTGAGGAAATGTTGAACGTCCATCTCGTTCAACGATTCTTTTCAGATTTCTATAATCCCGTTCCATCAAGGCCTTTTTCTAGCCTCATCGTTGTCAGGGGTTTGAAGTTTTACCGGAAAATTTGAAGTCCGACTACTTCTAGGGTATTTGCGATTCACCCTAGAAATGGTCGAAATAGTCCATCAGATTTCATCTCTACGTCGGAAATTCTGCGCTCCTTCTCTCGTGCGCCGTCGACTAGTCACCGTTAAAAATCGCTTCAATCTTGGTACTTTGCCATTATAACAACAAGAGTCGATCCATATTCTTCTCAGACACCTGTAGTCTTTTATACGCACTATCGCCCCATCGAGTTACACTTATTGGTTGAAAATCTCCATTATTTGCGTAAGACCTGCCATACCAGTTTTTCTGGCTCTTCGGTGTATCTAAAGAGGAGTCACAGAGTTCGGTTAAAAATTGGTCAAACTGTGTACTGGAAATGACGTTTCGAACTGTAATTTACAAAGAATAGAAGTTATTTTTTTAAACTAAAGTTGTCCTTTGGTATAGTTCAAGAATTTATTGAATTTGAATTATCATTTTATCTTGAATCTCAAGAGAATTCCGAGGAAATGAAAACAGCAAATCCCTTGGAGTGAGATAAATCGATGTGTGAGCCAGAATTCTCAGAAAATCAAAGAATCCACGTTTTGAATTTAATTAGTGGAAACAAATAATTAAATGTTTAAAGAAGTTTTTAAGTTAAAGATTTTCAAAACAAGGAAAGAAAACTCTTTTTATAGATAATAATTCTCTGATTTTAAGACTCATTTTAATTTATTTTGCATCACAATTAATGAAGGAACTATTCGTTTTTACTTACAAAATAAAATTTAAAAATTAAAAAAAAAATTAAAAATGTTAGAATTAATAAAAAAAATATTTTACAACCATTTAATGACTTGGATGATATTAAATCACTTAACTAATTTTCAGTTTTTATCACGTAAGAATACGTCGTTGTCGTGATTTGAAGTTTGATTGTCACAAAATACAAGGGCAGAAAAAACAAATTGGCGATTTATTGCATTTGAGGCATCAATTTTTCTCTTTTAGGGTTATTAGAAAATGATAAAGAAGGTTGTCAGATTTGGCTAATTATCACCAACAAAAATTTACAACTTCGCAAGAATGGCCGCGATGTACCTGGTCCTCCTTTTGGCCAATAAGGGCTAGGTCGTAAGAGGTTATCGCCCAAAGAAGCACAGAGTAGAAAATGGGAATGAGCGTGAAAACAGCGTGGGGAAGTACAGAAAGTAATATATTTGAAATTTCTAATTTTTCTAGCTGGCAAGAGAGGCTTTAAAGCTCGAACGATTTAGTGACGGAGACGGGGAGGGGACGTAACGTTTTAATAATATTGACACTTGCGTAATATGATAGTTACGCTGTTTAAAATTGATTTAAACTGTTTTTTTTCCCTTCGAAAAAAATTCTGGCTTCTAGAAAATAATTTTAGAATTGGATTGATTTTGAGATGATCAAAACCTATCGCTTTTCTAAATGCTGGTGATTGCGAAATATGAGTCACGTGAGAACAAGACGTTTTTCTGTCAGATTGATGCCACATGATTTTAAAAATTAATGCTGAAGAAGATGCCTAAGAAAGCTTCAAATTTGTGATAGTAGATTTCAATTTTTTTTTCATTTTATCCACTTTAAAAATATGTTTCCATTATTACGTATGCACATTTTTTTTTGTGCGTGCAATCAAATAGCACGAATGTATTTAAGATTTAAATAACTAAAACATTGAAAAAGACAGACATTTTAATAGAATTTAATTTATATTGTCAGATTTTTTTTATTTTCCTGTTGCATAATTTGGCTACTTGCTTTCAACAATATAGACGAACTATGGGACTGATTATTTTATTTTCGTTTTAAATCTTTTTTTCCTTTCGCAGTGTCAATCCCACATTGGCTATTGCCCGGAGATGAATCCTCTCATGGACGATTTAACGGGCAGGGAGACGCTCTTACTTTACGGTCAATTGAGAGGTTTACGTGGTTTCGAATTACGTAACAGGACTAAAGAACTGATCCAAAGCTTCGGTTTGACAAATTGTGCTGATGTGCCCACTCAATTATACAGGTATGTAGATTGAAATATTTTCCATTTTTTGATTTAATATTTAATAATTTTAGATGAACAAGGGGGTACTCAACTCAAAAACTTTTGTTATGTGTAGAAAACATAAAACAACCCAAAATACTATAAAATGTATGATTAAAGATTTTACGTAAAGAATTTATGAAAATTCAGATACGGCTAGTCAATGGCGTATCAGTCGGTTTCTGGATATTTTGCTTGTAGCGCATATAAATATATGCTAAAAAGTATCTATCATTCACTCAGAATCTGGTATAAACGGACAAACATTCGGATACATCTGTCCTGGTACTATTCCACTCATAAAAATATCTTAGCTCTAAGACTGCAACTAGCTATTCCAAATATTCGGCGAATGTTTGCTTCATGATCATTCGTTAATTGTTGTGTTTCCTACATACGCAGTTGTAACATTAACTGACTAAAGCTGAAATCTTTTGCACCTTAGGAGGACATTACCCGCCCATTCAACCAATTGGAATTTTATAGAATCTCAAAGAATATTCTATTCTAAACCCTACGAACAAAGAGTCACCACAGAACAATAACTCTCCTTAATATCTTAACATAACCTCTCTCCTTAATAGTCCGGCGTTCTGGAAACCTCCGCCTAGCTCGATCACAGAAAGGAATTTGTAAAACAAATCAAAATTTGATTTGAAAGTCTCCATCAACTAGGAGATCTACGTTGACTTATTCTTGTTGAAGTATTACACCCCAATCGGCTTTTTATAGAAAACAATAATATCAAAGCTCGAAGTTATTCACTGAATAACTCTACATACAAAATGTATGAAATTTGAGAAAAAAGAAAAAGAGAAGTAAATAACTACTAATGCAGATGCAGGAAATAAATAAGAGTGCACAATTAAGATGAATAAACAGGAGAGTAAAAAAATAGAATTAAAAAATATATAAAAGCGACAAAATTAATATTAATCAAGGGATAAACAATAAACATAATAAATTGTAATTATATTAAAGAATATAAAATAACGGGGAAAAATATATATAATAACAAAATATCCTAAAAAAAGGAATTCTGCTCGATTTCTATCAAATTTTTAGCAAAATCTATTCAGAGAAAGTTGGCCTGTCCGTCTGCTTAAATGTTTGCTAATTCACATTAACTATAAAACGAATAGAGCTAGCTGGATATAATTCGGTAAATAAAAGAGAGATAAAATCCCTACTGCATACAACAATGAAATTTTGAGTCAAATGCTATCAGTGTTTGAAAGTTTATCGGTCTGAATTTGAAGAAGCCTGTGAAAGTGGTAATTAAAAAACGTAATGACAAACATATCAAATTTGGCATATAATATTGTAGTTGCAAATGTAATTTCGAATCTAATTTTATTTTCGTCAATTGGCTAGGAAAAATGCGTCTAAAACGAAAGATCCCTTTTATTAGAGAGAAAGGAAAAGAGTTTTCAGGAGATCTCTCCTGCTGTGTTATTTAGATGAACTTAAGAACTGTCTTTTGCAAACGAAGAAAATAAACAATAATGAGGATTTAAGTTGATATCAAGGGTATCAAAATATAAACATATCAAAATATAAACATTTTTCAATGCAAAATTTAATTTATTAATAATATGGAGGTGAGTATATTACTCTAAGACCGAACTCGCAAAGTTAGGGTTTGTAGACGAGTAGCATAGCCACTAGACAAAAGTAATTACTTTTGTCCGGAGGATGTTATCTGGCTTATGAAGCTTTCGCCACAATAACAACTAAAACGGAAACAGGATGCGGAGAGAACAAAGAGGAGGGAGGTTTTTGTATCCATATTTAGAAAATTACGAAATTATAACAGAAACAACTAACTTTTCTTTTTTAAAAGTATGATTACACATTTTATTCTTTATCAAAGTTTTATTTACAGGAAATTAAATTTCGGTTTGTTTCAGTGGAGGATATAAAAGAAAACTTTCGGTGGCCATTGCTCTAATTGGATCCCCACCTTTGCTGTTACTGGATGAACCTACTTTAGGAACGAGTCCTGAATCCCGTCGACAAATATGGGAAGTTCTGACTCGAGCTCAGAAGAGAACGGGAGCAGCCGTTCTATTTGCGACTCAAAGGTAAATATTTACTGTCATTCTTTTTTTCATATGAGAATTGAATTAAGTCAATTATATGAAGTTGCAGGACCCAATAACACACATATATCGTATGCTATTTAAGAATATTCACAAAATGATATAATGCTCTTAAATAATTAGTGATAAAATATAAGGTACGCCTAAAACGTTCGATGAATCGAAATATGAAACAAAAAAAGGAAAAAAATATCTTTAGTATGCTTCAAATAAAACATCCCTTTACCATAGAATACATTTTTGATAAAGCTGTTGGAATGATTGAATTATTACCAGATTAAGGATCGCAACGACTTGCCAAAGGAAATTGATTTTCAGATCTCAAAAAGTATTGCTATCTAAAATGATATAATATTGTAACGCTTATGCCGTATCTACTGGTGAGTTGCGCCGGAAACAAACTCAGGTCTTGGAGAAATGAAAGTCTATTTATTTCCAGCTATAATATACATATATTTCACACAGATATACCTTCTTGGTTAAATATTTTTATAAGTACATAAGTAGAATCCACTCAGAGTTCCACTAGGGAAAGGTGCTGGGGTTGAGATAATTAAAGGAGTCTCTCTCGGAGGTGAAGAGATATGATGGAGTTCTTGAAACTTCCGCAAGATTCAGCTCGAGGTTCGGGATTCTCTGCTCGTCGATTTACCTGCCGTATTACTGGAATTTAAGATGTTGAACTGGCTGGAAGAACAACTTAGAAGACAGCTGTTCAACTATTTGGAGGTCTCCCCAAAGCTCGGACGAGCTTTCGCACTTCAATCAGGACTCAAAAGTTCCGATGAACTACATGTGAGCTCAGCTACAGGGCGCGGCTGCCTACGTACACTCCAAATTCTCTCCTGAGAATTTTACACAGAATTCCAAGCTGAATTCTAGCTTCAATCACTAGCTTTCGCGTCGTCAGTCGGCTCCCCTTTTTATTTGGGTCTCATAGGCGAGACTTCGGTGACAAATGACCAATCAGGATAACTCCCAACTTTCATTGGATCATCTGACCTAAACTATCTTTCAAATCACAAGACAGGGGGAAAACAGCGACTAGAGAAGAGACGTATTGGCTCCGCCTTTTACTCAAGAAGAATAGAATGCCATCTACCGCTGATCTCCATTTCGCTGACTTGAAGGGCGGGCGTCTTTTATCTATTGACATGGATACATCTGCTTCTTTCCCTCGTTGTTTGTTCCAACACATGTTCAGTTCAGTAAAGACCTCACAAGTCGCCCAGACACATTAGCTTGACCGCGGTACTTAAATTTGAATACTAGGTGTCTGCATTCTTCGCATTTTACAAATTCCTCCGCTATCTGTGGTGGCTTCTTAGTTTGCTATATTCCTACTTGTCTCTTATCTGAAGACGTCATAATATAATCTATAACAAAAAAAATCCACGCTCAAAGAAGGATTTGTCCGATTGAGACGAAAATCGATGGATAGGAAGATAATATACAGAATAGTAAATAATTAAAATCTCAGAATAATTGAATAATTTATTTCAGAGTTGCATTAACAAGTTCAATAAGGTGTTGACCCACCTCTAGCCTGGATACAAGCTATCATACTGTGTGGCCTAGACCAATAAAGTTTCCGGATGGTCTCCTGCGGTATTTCCTGCCAAATTCGCTCTAATTGTCGAACGAGGTCATCAACATTCCATGTCAGATTCAATCACATTCCCATCCTATCCCAGAAATTCTCGATGGGAGAAATATCTGGCGATCTGGCAGGCTAAGGAAATGTTTGACAAGCTTACAGATGCTCATAGCAACACGTGCCGTATGTGGTGTGGCATTGTCCTGCTGTAAAACCAACCGAAGGTACTACAAAAGGAACGACTTCAAAACCAGTCTTTGATGTACCGCTGTATCTCTAATGACGATCAAAGGTCTATCAAAGGAAATGGCACCACAGACCATAATACTGTGTTGCGTTCCGGTGTAGCTTGCAATAGGGAAAGCAGGATCCACCCCCCTCAACCATGAGTTTCTCCAAACACGTCTTCGATGATCGTCTGGACACAGTTGGAAGCGGGATTCGTCGCTAAAGACTATACTTCCCCAGTCGGCATCATTTCAACCGGATAGAGCCATGCACCACTGTAATCTGTCGGCAGTGTGCAGGCGTGAGTGGCAAGTGGCGTAACGGTTGGCGCGAGCGTATATTTCACTGACTCAACTATCTGTGAATGGTCAAGGCGGACACTGGTGTTTGGGTTGAACGAATGATGGTTGATAATGAAAAGGCGCTGTAACAGCTGATCGAATAAACACTCTGTTCTCACGATCTGTTGTTCTGTTGTGGCCGATACCATTCTGACGCTGAAATTTACCATTTTCACCCATCCTTGCTAGCATCTCCAAATCGCCGCATCGTTTTGACGCAAATGACGAGCGATTCTCCAATTTGTCCAACCAACCTCTTTCAATCCAAGGGCACGACCTCTTTCAAACTCTGACAGTTGCTCGTAATGATCACGAATCCTTTGGCGAGGCGTTTTTGAAGTTGTTGCAAGGTAATCTGAATCTCAATCAAACCGAAAGTTTTAACAACCGTTGAAGAACTGCTCCTCATATATATCTACTGTATGAGCAGTTCTGATGTTCTGGGTATCAAATTATTCATTCATTGGACACCAAAGTTTAATCCTTTGCATATCTGGTCAAAACATTCATACATACGAAATTTCAAAGCACTCGGATGATTGCTTCTTGGTGCTTCGATTTTTTTTTGTTATAGAGTGTACTAACTTTTTTGAACACCAATCCCATTTTTTGTGTGTTTCCCCACCTTAATCTTATTTTTTAAAATGTTTAATATAATATACAATTTTAAAAACTTTGTATAGGTATCATTGAATTCGAACTTTTGCATCAAAACATTTAATTATGTGTATTGCCAACGTTAAAATTAAGATTAGCAAAGGAAAAAAAAACAATATCCTTGGCATTAACTATGAAATAGAATTTTACCTTTTGGTTTAACTTCGTAGTATATGCCCTTTTAATTTGCTTCTAAACTAATTCGAATCATATTGATTCAATTAAATCCTTGTTTTCAGTTATATCAAGCAATAAAATGCTATTTAAAAATGCAATCTATATTAATTGTTTAAAAGCATAAAATTAAATATTCCATGCAAACAAGCTAATTACTAAAAGGTGAGGATTTTACATATAAACATCGTTTTTAATTTTAAAAATATATGACTCTCTGTTTTTTTTCTTAATTTCTACAAAATGTAATACGCATCTTATGGTCTAAGGATGTTTCAGCATGTGAGATTCTCCATTAGATAGCTGTAGTTTATGGTGAACATGAAGTCTGCGGTATTCTGATTATAAGATCCCAGCGTTGAGATTCAAGGGTTTCAATTTCGAGGTCCGATTCCACTGAAGAATCACCATTTAAGCGGATCCTTCACACTTTAAATAGATTGGGGCTAAACGTCTTCTCGCTGGTGCGATGCAGACTTTCAGGAAGACGGTCCTGAATGTCTGCAGGATGGATGGCAATTCATATGCCATCCTCGTTATCTAATCCAGACTCAAACTTACGAGATATTCTTTAAAAAGTCATAGTGTTGCTTTGAAACGGAACGTTAATGTAATTAAACTAAATATATGTCTAATTAAATTATAACAATATGCAATAAGATGGTAACATAAAAAAATTACGACACTCAGTCACCCCATACAGCCTGCCAAATAATACACTGCTCAAAACAATTAGGGGAGCAAGCAAAAAAAAATCAAGAAAACCGTGCGAGACAGCCACGTATTGGCATACAATAGGTAGTACACGCGTATCCTTGCGTAAGACAGAGAAAAAAATATAACAATGTGGAATTAAGCTTTAATTCTTTGAAAATATGGAAAACAAAACATGAAAAGATGATTTAGGGCAACAATTTGGTTACATGTAAACTATAAAAAAGGCTCTGAATAGACATTATGCATGAGTTTTAATAGGGCGTGTCGTCTCCTCCAACAACTAAGACTGCTGCACACCTGTTTGCCATGGATGCGATGAGGTTATCGATCAAACTTTGGGGAATACTGTTCCATTCCTCAAGAAGTACAATCTCCAAGTCTGAGACAGTCATAGGTGACCTTGGCCACGCAGCAATGCGTCGTCCGAGCATGTCCCAAACAAGTTCGATTGGATTCAGTTCAGTAGAGCACGCTGGCCATTCCATACACTGTATTGTTTCAGCTTTAAACATGTTCTCCACCAGACGAACTCTATGCATTCGGGCATTATCATCCTGGAAAATAAAGGAATCGCCAATGGCTCCAGCGTAAGGGATGACATGAGATCGCAGTATCTCGTCTGTATACCTGCGACCCGTCAAAGTGCCATTCCGAATGATATGAAGGTCCGCACGTCCGCCTATGCTGATTCCCCTCCCCCATACCATCTAACCAGCTCGTCTGTATTGTGATCTTTCACGAACGAAAGAGTGGTTATTTCGAGTGTCCCTCTCCCGCCATACAAGAACACGTCGAGTGTCACACTCCAGACTGAATCGGGACTCGTCTGTGGACAGAGCTTGGCTCCAATCATGTTGCTGCCAATCTCGATGCTCAGCAGCCCATCTTCTTCGGGCCGCACGGTGGCATTGGGTCAACGAAATGCAGACCATTGGCCTACGTGCATAGAGCCCTCCCCCATGAAGCCTATTACATACTGTTTGGCTGGACACCCTTCGTCCTGTTACCAAGAACAACTGTCTTTGCAGCTGAGTAGAATTCTCTGTTCTGTTTCGACGGGCTGTTATCCGTATATACCGGTCATCAGTTGCTGTAGTGGCGAATGGCCGACCTTGCCCTGGTCGACGTCTAACATTTCCTATTTCTTGGAATCGATTCCAGAGCCTTTAAACAACATTTCTGGTGACTCCAACAGCGCCACGACACTCCGTTGTGTTTGGCCTGATTCCAGTTGGCCTATGACAGCCATGCTATGGATTCCGGTAAATCACGTTGTTCAGACATTCTCATAAGCCTGTATCAAAAACAGAAAGACTGCCTAATCAAATTTCCCAGTTACGTCAATAAAACAGACGTTTCTGCAACATCTCGATTTCTGACCTTATCTCCTTTTTCTGGTTTTTGACGTCATGAACTTTGATTTGCAAATAAAGTTTTCTTCTTCCGTTTCCTGGCAGGCTGTAATTTATGGATGATTCATTTTATGTTACTTATTAGTAGACATCTTTGCGTAATTCTGTTAAAACCATGTGCTGCCCTAATAGTTTTGAGCAGTGTATTTCAGACAAAGTTTTAAGTGAGATCACAAATAATTTTGAGATTATTTATTCTAAATGGAATTCCGACATAATTTCAGATAATTCATAACACAAATGAAATCTACACACAAATATGTTAAAACGTACTTCCTAACATTTAATGAAACAATAAAAGATTTTTTAAAAAAAGGTTTTAATATAATACGATAAACTCGAAATGCGAAAGTTTGGCATGATAAGCAAGACATTCGAAGGAAATTATTTTCCTTTTATTTTATTCTTCAAGAATTAGATACGAAACTGTTGTTTGCTCCATTTATAGAATGAAGAATAGTCAAAGAAGAGATAATGGCTCATGAAATAAGAAGAATTTAGTTGTGAAGTCCACTTATTCAATGAATTCTGTAAAAATATTTACCATACATAAAACACCTCTCATTTAGTTTGGAAAAGTATTTTTTTATTTCAAAATTTCACAGAAAATTTTGAATGAATTGAGAATAAATACTGTCTTAATAAACGCAGCATCGACGCCGTCATCACTCTTATTTTACATTCCCATTAATATAATTAATCTTTAAATGATAAATTTGCTCTATTACAAAACTCATACGCACATGACATTTGTTATTATCATTCATGACATTTTTAACATTCGAAAAAATAAGAATGTGGCGATGCAAGAAATTAAGAACCAAAATATACTATTCATTATCATCCGCGGACATTTTTAAAGTTTGCTATTATTTTTCAACTCCTACTATTTATTCATATAGTTAGTTTATATACCTTGTTCAAATTTTCAATCGTTAATAAAATACTTTGTATACATCCACTCAAGTTCAAGTAAATTTTTAAAAACTTTTAGTGTTTGAACTCGATGTTAATAAAGTTTTTTCAGTTATCAATTCACTAATTTTTTATTAATTAATTAAAAACTAATTTTCTTTAAAAAAATCTTCATTTCTCCACCGGCAAATAAATAAATAATTCGGTTTGCTTTTTTCCTAAGCTAATGAGTCTAGATTTAACATGTTTTCGGCCGATTATTTTAAATGATTCTGTTTATTTTCTTAATTTTTGATGCATTTAAAACTGAACATTGTTAATTAATCTATTTTTCGATTCATTTTTAAGTACTTTCGGACTAAAATAATACAAAATGAAGAAAATTAAAAATTTCTAATCTGTATTGCGTTACTCCAACTAGAGTAGAAAATTCACGCATTTTGCGTTGCCTCAATTGGCGTTGAAAATTCAACACTAGTATAATTTTTTGATCAAATATTTATAGTAATTGCAAATATCAGGCCTCAATAGCCTGATTGATAAGGAGTTGTATTCGTATCGCTTGGTCTGCGAGTTCGAACCTGATAGCCGAAGATTTTCCATGTGCGTGTGGGGTAGGTGTTACATCTGTCATGGTCCCAAAGTTATTCATGCCGTGAGAAATACCACTGACGATTCTAAGTCAGAGGTGATCGTCCTCTTTTCCATATATAAACCACGATCTGTGGATGTTTGAATAAATTGTATCAATAATGAAATTAACCTTATAAGAAGGGTTTGTGACTTGTGTGAGCTATAAGTCATACTTCTGGCCTCAGGTGTCCATACCGTCAGAATCTACTTAACTCCTTCTTCTGATGTAAAGAGGAACACGAGATCAACACTTACAGTTAATTTAATAAAAACGTACTAAATTAAAATCTCTTTGTTAACCTAAGTAAGAATGAATTAAAAAATATATTTTTTATATTAATTTTTTTGTTTCTTAAGCATTTTTAATCTACGCTTGAGATCTACTATTACAACTTTCACTAGTTAATCTAGGATGGCTGCAATGAACTATTGCTAAAAGGCTTACAATCCTTCTAGACGTTCTCTTCTCCTAGTTACATTATAACCTTTTACTGATATTGCAAGTTTGGCCGCGATCAATCCATATATATGTAATGAAATTGTAATTTTCAAACCGAATCAAGGATTAAAAATGATAATATTTAAAAAGCTAAAAAGATTTTAACGCAAAACATTTCCTGTAACAGAATTAAGAGTCAAAAATCAAACGAATAAACTAAAGAAAAAAGGATATACCATTGGCAATGACTGATTTATGTATAAGCTGCAGAAACTTTAACTTAGAAGAGCACTTACTTTTTTAGGGGCTGCCCATAAAAAATTGCTCTGATCAAGTCTAAATCAAGTATTGTCCATGAAGGAGGGCACAAAAAGGAAAAATAACCATCTCTTTTTTCCCAGTAATTCGAAAATGGGCGACAATTTTCTTTACTTCCCCTTATCTCATTTTTAACAGATTTTTTTCAACATTTCATTTGATAGTTTTTTAATTGTGAGCTTAAAAACAAATTATCTCAAATTGCAGCATCGAGGAAGGCGAAGCTCTCGCTAACCGACTGGCAATAATGGACAACGGTTGCTTTCGTTGCCTTAGATCAACCGAACAGCTCAAATCTAAAAATGGTCGAGGATGTATGGTAACCATTAAGATTAGTAAAGAACACCAATACAATGCCGAAACAGTAAATGCATTGAAAAATTATATGCAGAACAACTTAAAGAATGCATCTCTGACAGATGATTATCAGGTAAGAGAAAATTATAAATTATTCTTATAAATTTTTCTGCATTCATCCTGTTTTTAACAGAGTTGTTTTGGTCCATCAGACAGTGAAAAAGTGTTTTGAACTGTCATTTCAGAAATTAAATCATTTTGATAAAACGTTTTAAATTTCTGTCATTTTTCAGGGAATGCTTCGATACCAAGTGACGAATCCCTCCACGACCATAGGCCATCTCTTCAAATT
>JAOUZG010027119.1:4997016-5008292 GCA_026289955.1 Argiope argentata
ATGCTGGATGTGAAAAAACAGTCTGAATTAGAAGACTATTCGATAGGTGCCATCCCCATGGAACAATTATTTATTGAATATTCTAGAACATAATTATTTTTAATGCACAGATATGTCATTGAAGAATTTTCTTTTCTCAAATGACGAATATGTTTTAATTACTTTATCATTAATATTTCATGAAGGTAGATTTATTATTTTTCCATATAACAATCAAAATATTTATTGTTTATTATCTACCGTGCCTCATAAATGCACATGCATCTGTTTATTGTAAATGTAACAAAAAATGAAACATATATTTCTAAGTCATAGAGTTGAGTTTTATTATTAATCCCATAACAGGTTTTACTTAAACCTTAAGTAATTACTATTCTAAAGATATGGATAAAAAAAACAAAGTGCGATTGTTTGAAGCAAATAAGTAAAAAAATTCTTTGAAATCCTCTTCTATAATCTAACTACAATAAGTAACCAAAAGAGGAACTTCGTATTTCTAGGTTCAAAATAATATTTAAAAAAATCAAATTCTAATTTAAACATTTAACAATAATAGATTGAAGCAGATTAAACACTTTTTATTCACTTACTTCGTAGTTTCTTTCTTTTTTTTCTTATAAATATACTGATTGGATCTCTATCAAATGTTTTTAAAAAGTTAATCCTAATATTAAAAAATAAAATATTACTAAATATACACTAAAAATCTTCAATGACTGAATATGTATCTGCAGATGGAAGTTATTACAAACTTCTTTTTGATAAAAATTTTTTAATATGACAATATTTATTTGTAACTGAAATATGTCAATTTCTTTGGTTTGCTCTATGAAATAAGCACTTCAAATAGTTCACAAGAATATGGTCAACATATTTTTCTTTATTTTAGGAGTGTCAATAAAGCTTGTCATCTTGTTCAAAATTATTTAGTAGAGTCAGAAAAATGACAATTCGAATCATCAGACTTGTTTTTATTATACCCTTTCTTGTATATTGAAGCCATGGAAAAAGAATGAAATGGAAGGAAATATATCCTGGAGTTCCTTACTAAATACTATTTTGATAAGTTTGGTGCATATTTTAAAGCGAAATATTCTCATAAATTTTAATACTATCTATGAACAACTTCATTTCAAAGTCTGAGCTCGACTTAGTGACCGTTTTGAGAGAATATGACTTTGCATTTCAGAAAATATTGAATAGCTTGGAGTCGAAGTCATGCAATTTTTTGGGTTAGATCTAAGTAAGAATGTTTTTAACCATTTTATGAAAAATTCTATATTTAAAAAATAAATTTTCAAGGCTTAAAGGATAGAGAAACTGCTTATGAGCAACATAAACTTTTTATTATGGAATTACCAGGCTATCATTTGCTTGATGAATTGTTAAAGATTTGGCCCTTAAGATGAAATTAATTTTATGAATTTGGTATGTAAAATAATTGTTTCTATGTAATATTTAACAACAATTGTTATTTTAAAAAAAGCATCAACTAAATTTTAGAAACTCTCATGCAGATAGAGTTGGAATTTTTAACTTATTGCAATTTAAAAGATAGTTTTTAGAACATGCACTATGCAAGAAATTCTACTGAAACTCACTCACCGCTCCTAAAAACAAAAACAAAAATGTTTGAGGGAAATAATATAAACTTAGTACTAGCAAAGATATGTAAATAGTGGATACAATTAAACAGTATATAGTACAGGCTTTATATTTTAATGGAAAAGGCATTGTTATAAAATGTATTTAAATAACTTTGAAACACTTATTAAAATCGAGAAAAATTTCTAAGATAGAGAAATAGTATAATAGAATTGAAGTTTATTGAAGAATATTGATAGATATATTATCTTTTATATACAAACAAATTAATCCCAACGAAAACAAATTAATGACTACTTTAAATAAATCAAACATTTATTTTTAGAGAAATTTGTAAACATTTATGAAATTGTGAAATCACTGTTGCAAATTTTAATATCATTAAAAATTAATTTTAATGTTTCAAACAACTCAATTTGAAGTGATGTTTCTTCTTCACCGAACCAGATTAAATTTCTAAAGGATTTTAAGACTTAGAAATCTTGCAGTCCCTTTCCTCTTAAAATTTCAAAATCAAATATTTTTTAATCGATTTTAATGTAATTTTTAATAAACAGTGTTTAGTAGCGAAATTGGACAATCTGAGATAACATCTCATCTTCTAAAGAATTATATTCAGCGTACAAGGGCATTGTATATAAAGAAGAGCACAACTGAAATGAAAAAGTAATTCTTCTATTAATTTTTAAACAATAAAATTTAAAAAAAGTACAAAAAAAAACTGCTTATAATTTACATAATATTTAATAATAGGATAAAACTTTTTTAAAGCATTATAAAGGAAAATAATTTTCTAGAATTATAAAATAACATTAAACGTAAAAACGTAATTAATTAAAAATGTTAATGGAATAAGGTTTCAAAACTAACTCAAACAATATGATTTTAATTTGCACAGCAATGTAATTAAATGAAAGTGAAAAATTCGATAGTACGACCTTTAAAATTAAATTAATTAGTCGGCTCAAGGCCCCCTAAAGTTGAGGGACCCACAAAAGTGGGTACTTTACAACCTTACTTCTTCGGTTCTGCTTCTTCATAATAATTTAAAGAATGGCTACAGAAAATTTTTGAATGCTGTCCCTAATAAGTAATGTCAGGATATATTTCACAAAACGCATGTAAAATTTCACAATGATCCTAATATGTTCTGTTTGTTTAAGTCAATATTTTTTCAAATATTGATAATCAGTATTGTATCAGTATTTAAATTAAAAATATTGATAAAAAATAAACAATATCTCATGACAACAGACGGCTATTAAAATTACTTCCATAATTCTGTATTTATCACACACACAAAAAAATGTCTTTCTTATAAAATTTATTAAGTTTAAAAAATATTAAATGGCATGATTTTTCAAAAAATATAATTTTTATATATTAAAAAAATCACCATGGAATTACTTTTCCATCATAATTGAACATAAGACCACAATGCTTCTCATTTGCCTGCTGGATTGTATCCAACATCCCACTGACGCTTGTGGGTGTGGTAATCAAACCATCTTTACCTCCCATATCAGTTTGCACCCAACCAGGATGTAGAAGAAAGCACAAAATTCCATGAGGTTTCAAATCAACAGACGAAGATCTTGTAATCATATTCAGGACAGCCTGATGAGAGGAAAAGAAATTGATTAATTGCAAGATTATGGAAAAGTGTACCTTTAGGATTTCTTGTATAATAATACTAACCACTATCTTCAATGTTTTCTAATGAAATGAGATGTGAATATGAATTCTAAATATCTATCCTTGGACTATTTCAGCCCAAAATTGAATGAAAATTTACAATTTTGACGATAAAAATACGTAACTTGTTGAATTTTGGGGCACCTGCAAACACATTATACACTAACTGTCAGATGATCGTTCCCTTGGTAGACAGTTTGATTGACAGTATTAAGACTGCAGGTATAGTTTATCTCATCCAGTTTTCATGATGCATTTAGCATTCTGCCAAAGCCCATTTCATTATGTCAAAATATTTCAAAAATGAATATACATAGAAATTTTGCATATTACCATAGTTAACTTTTGTACAAGTTTGGCAAAAAATTTATATGAATATTAAGTGAAATAATAATTTTCGTATTTCCTATATATATATGTGTTTGCTTGTGTGTGTCAGACCGATTGATTGCATTTCTCATCTAAAAACAATTATGATTCTGTTATAATTTTAGTTCATAAAGGATTTTGTTAACACCAAAAAGTGAAAATAGCCGTTTAATTTAAAGCATAAAGTATACTATATTTCTTTAAAATTATGTCATAAGAAAATAAATATTAAGTAAAATTTCACTTCTATTTTTGTCAGAGTGGTGAGAATTGATTTTTGGGTAGAAATTTATTCATTTAAAAAAGTCTCTTTTAAAACATTTCATTTTAAAAATTAAAAAAATTGAATAGAAAAAAAATACACAAAAAGGAGAAAAAAATGCAGTAATAATAGATGGTCTGATTTCAAAATATAATTAATATTTTGTATACCTCAGTTGAAACTTGTGTAGGAGTATAAAACTTTATATTTGCTAATTAGAAATTTTTTTTAAAGATGGATATGAAATGAATTTTCTTAAAAAAATATTATCTGGGATAATAACAGATTAAAAATTTATAACACTTTGAATTATTGATCGTTGGGAAAAGTTTAAATTATAATGTAAAGAATAAAATATAAGTATGTTTTAATTTTATATAAAAAATTTTTTATGACAGTGAAAAAATTCGCGGAAATAAAAGTTTTAAAGAATTGGAAAATTAAATGTAAGCATTGCTTTATTATTTTTAGTCAGTAATTATGTTGGCAAATAAAATTTGAAACTTAATTTATTTGCGACCCTTATTCTTCAAATTTAAGTAAAGATTTTAAAATTAATGAAAATTTTTTGATGATGGCAACACAGCAACTATATTATCTTTTCAAAAATTCTTTTGTTATAAATAGGTAAAGAGAAATACAATGTAATTGCAGTTAATAATTGGGTTGCTATAGGTGGTTTGATATCCATAAAATCTTTGAATACCAATTGAATATCTTAGATTTGAACAAAAAAGTTTGATTCGATTATTAAGGCAGATAAACAAAACTAACTACTACACAAAATAATATATGATGAATAGAACAAATATATCTTGTGTGAGAAAAACTTCAAGATCAGGTGAAAATGAATCTAAAAATTGGGATTTGAAATGGGGAAATCGAAAAAGCATTCTTCAATCTGAGTATATCAAAGTCAATCCTCCCAAAAAATCCACACTCTTTTCCTCACCTTCAATTCATTGCATCGTGCCACTACTCCTTGTACTGACAAATTAATGCTAATTTGATGGAGTAAAAATTAAAAAAAAGTATTATTTTAACTCTTGAGCTCTTAACAACAAACCAGTTGAAAGTGAAATATCAGAATCCAATCAAAAAATGTTAATGAAAAAGATAAAACATTAACAATACTACATGAGCAAAACATTTTGTTTTAGGTTACAATAATTTTATTATTGTGACCTAGATTATCTTTTTAGCATATAACAAGTCAGTTTACTCTCATATCTATAAATTAAGGATAATTCAGATTCCAGCAGAAATCGAACTCTAATATATATATATATCAACCGTAAAAGGACTGCACACATTTTCAAAAAGTCATTAGCAAATTGCAGGCAGCCACCAGTTGACACCGGTTGTGCCAGTTGACACTGATAGTGAGTCACAACGGCGAGAGTGTAAGAGAGTGATGCGTAAGGGCTACAGGCAAAGATGTAAAATTGTTCTCAAGCGGTTTATAAAACTTTCAGAACAATAACCGTATAGTTATGAGACAAAGGACGCATTTGGGGGATTTTGTTATATAATTGAATTATCGGTTATTCAGGATGAGGGTGTACCTAGCTGGAAGCATCCGAAGAACTTGGAATCGCCTAGATTGTCATATCCAGACTTTGCCAACGATTCCAAAATGATATAATAATGCGAGTAGACATTACAACAGAGCCCCCCCCCATTTACAACTTCGATTGAGAACTGGTATTTAGTAGTAACACAAACAAATAAAGCATAACCTCAGACCTATCTCGTCAGCTTTCTTCAGCCACTGGAGCGATAGTTTCTAGGTAGACCGTGTGCAGACGCTTAGGGCAGATTGGTCTATATGCTCGTCGGTCTGTCAGATGTATTCCATTTACTGCAACCCACTTTCGCCTGCAGTTAGCTTGTATTAGAGATCATGAATTGTGGACACGGCAACAATAGGCTTGTATGATGTTCTCAGACGAGTTCGGGTTTAGATTGCGGTCCGATTCCCACCGGACTTTCATACGGAGAGTGCCAGGTACTCGTTACCACCATGAGAACATCTTTGAACAACACCTTGACGCTGGTGCAGGATTGCTCGTTGGATGCGGAATTATTCTATATTCCAGAACAGACCTGCATGTTAAAATTGAAACACTTCAATTTGGAACAACAAGTATGTTGGTTTCGGCTCGCCATGGGTGTAGAATTTAGGAGATAAAAACGTCCATTCTCAATGTGCAAACATCCTAAACTTATGCCTTCGATCGGAGAATGTCCGCTGTATGTACTGATCACCATTCTCATTGGACTTGAATGCATGTGTGGGACATGCTTGGCTGATGAGTTGCAGCCCGTGAACTACTCTCCTGCATCCTGCCTGTTCCTCTCCTGCAGGACTCAGAGACCATCTCTGGACGAGTGGTGTAACATTCCCCAAGACGAGATGGATAATTGATATTCAGCATGCCTACGAGTTGTATGGATTGTGTTGCATAGTTTGGGAGACCTACTAAGTATTAAATATCATAACAACCATGTAATATTGGTTTAAAAAAATTGGGCGTTTTATGTAATTTACTCCATGGAGCAAACAATCGCATTTTTTTATAATTAAGACTAAACAAATAGCTATTTTTTTGCTCTTTACCTTTTGTTTAATATATAGGCTTTACAAATAAGTTAAATTTTATTTTGCTTTGGACTCTCTTTTCCTGAACTTGCATCATCTTTAATTTATGGACATGAGTGTAAATTGAATAGTATAAAACTCAATCGTTGGGTTTTGTACTGCGTATGTAAAAGGTTTAAAACACAAGAACTATATCAATGAAATACTGTATGTCATCTTGTTATTAAAATTATAATTCCGCATTTTGGTTTCATAAAAAATGCGTCAAAAATATATGATTGCTTCTCTATACTGCATTATGAAGCACACGAGGCCCATGTGCGCATTTCTGAAACACCAACAAAAAATGGACTCTCGTAAAATACATGACTTTACTGAAGGTCTAGTGACAGGGTATCTCAAAAATGTCTGGTATATTTGAAAAATCAATAAAAACTAAATGATCCGCGCTAGAAATACACCGTTTGTTGCAACATGCTTGGGACAACGGTACATTTTCAGACAGACAAATTTGCAAAATTAGTTACAATTTTCAACAACAGATGGCGCTAGAGTTTAGAAAAATCTAAACTACGATATTTTCCAAATATTTATCATGCGCAGGAATAACAGGGCGTAGTGTCAGAATGAAATGAGCAGAAACCCGAGAAAACGTCTCAGGCGAGATGGCGTCACATGCAGAACAGATGTATCACTCCAGTTGTACAATTGTTTCTAGATTGTGGAGGTTCACCTGGTCTTTCAAGTGTCCCGACAGAAAGAAGTCACACGGATTCTTGTCTGACGAATAGGGAGTTTGCTGAATTTGATTTTTTTATGGACAGAGATGTAAACTCTGGTGTATAAGACGATACGTGGACGTTGGTTTTATTTGGACAACAGCCGCATAATTGAGAGTGGAAACCAGAGTCCGCTGTTTTATTATCTGTTGCACAAGCTGAGGTACCCGTTCGCTGGAACTTTCCAGTACGTTCATACTTCACGTTCTCAGTAAATTGAAATTTTTCAAACAGATCCTTTATTGTATCGCTTTTCGGTCTTTTGGTTACATTAAACTTCAGTTCAAAACACTTCGTCTTGTTGCAACAACACTGTGTTCTAAATGGTGCAATTCCAACACCAGTGAATTTCTCTGTTTTAAGGAATAAATCATTTTTTTACAGCAAACTTGAATGTGAACAGCACACGTTTACACCATAAAGACAGCTTACAGAATGGCGAACTCACAGATTATGCTTGCTTCTTTATATTTCAAATCACTTGCATCGCCATCTGTTGTTGTAAATTGTAACTAATTTTGCAAATTTGTCAGAGTAAAAATTTACCTTTGTCCCAAGCATATTGCTACAAGCGGTGTATTTCTGATGATTATGCGAATTCGGATGATTCTTGTTAGGAAATTTCTCAATGAAATTTATTTCATAATTTCAAATTCCAAATTCTTTTGTCTCTCGTACTTTATTCTAAAATGATGCAAAGCAAGTTGAACCTGCTACTTTGCGCCCTTTGTTTGGGTAAATCACTTCCGTTGTCATCAATACATATAGCTATTTAATCGGTATCGTATCTGACATTTAGTCGACCTGATAACCGTAACTAATATGTAGTTATAATATTTTAGACTTGGTATAAATAGGTGTCACTATGTTTGCAATGGGGGAAGAGGTCTTGTGTCCTATAACCATATAACCATTCCATCTATGTATTAACGAGTTCATCATAACTGTAAATATTTCATTATTTGTTTCGTTTTTTTCCTCTTAACAAATTGTGTTTAGGGCGCTTAAATATTAGACCATCGATAGCCAAAATTGAATGCATCACCAATGAGTTGCTAAACCATCAATAGTGACAAAAAGCCTCCATTATTTAAAAAATTTGTTCAAATCTTGTCGCCCGCCATTTTGTTGGTTTCGTTGGTATCAGCAGTTTATCGCCAAATTTGTATCCGTCGCCAATGAATTACTAAACCGTTGACGTCGATGGTCTAATTCGTAGGTATCATGTTTAGTTAAAATCTTTCATTCGTCGGATCCAATCTTGACAGACTTTGTGTGTCGAAACTTCTATACTGTATATAAAGGATTAGACACCTCATATTTCTTTTAGAATTAAATAATTTTTCTGTTGAATAACTGAAACACTGTGTGTGTTAAGTTTATATTTAATGTGTTAAGTTTATTATTTTGAATTCAAAACAGAAAATAGATATCATTTCATATATCTGATTATTTAGGTAGACTCCCTTCTTCCTGCCAGTGTTCTTATCACTCTCATCTTTCTATTGTGAACGAAAAATCGCTAATCAGTCAGCAATGTTTAGTGCTTGAATCGCGATTCACCTTTCTTTTATCGAGTGCTCAGTTTATTCAATGGCATTATTGAAGTGAGATTATGCGGTAAAGTTTTTCAGAATATATTACATTTTTGGATTGTTTATTCTAAATAGGTTTCTTCCCAAATGCAAACTATGCAGGTTAGTGAAAAATTTATTGAACTTTGCTATTAAAAAATAAGTTTTATTTTATCCATCTTGTTGCATTTGCTTAGAAAATTTCCTTCATATCGAGTTTGATATTTTTATTTAAAATTATTAATTGATTTTTGTATACAAGATTTAATAAAAATGCTTATAGATGCGAAAATAACAAGCGGAAGGGTTTCTTGTTTGAATTTTCTGATTAGAATATAGTATTTAGAACAATTTTTTTCTCAAAACTCAAATATGTATTTTGTGCCACCTTTGTTTTGACTTTCTCGTTCACAGAAGTATTGTAATCATTGAAAATTGAAATCAAGATGTTGATAAAACTTCATGTTTTGTATCTCACTGAGGCCAAAAAAATATATTCAAGTCACTCTGCACTTTTTGTGAATGTGCAGATATTTCCATTAAATACTAAGCCGTATCAATTTGCAGCACTTGCAAACATTTGTTTTTCTATAAACAAATGAACACGGTAACTACAAAACGCAAAGAGATAGATTGATGAAATTTGGTAATAATTCAGCCATCAAAATTATCTAGCTACATAAAATGTTAATATTTATTTGTGATTAATTTATTGAGTTGAGCATTGCATGTATGTAAACTTGAAAAATGCGGATAATCACGTAAAAAATATTTGATATGTAATCGTATTACTGAAATTGTAATTCTGGGCCGAATTTTTGTTCCAAAGTCTTCATAAAAAGGTACTGGAATGTTTACGGTTTCTTCAAGAAATAGATACGTTTTTTTAAAGAAGGTTTTCACGGTTTTTTTCAAGAAGTAGAAGACTCACTTCAGTTATTTTCGTTTCAAAATTTGCATTCATAAATGATAAATAGCAACTTTATGAGAGATAATTCGAGGAAGTTTCCTCAAGAGATAGTTGGCTGATTTACGTTTTGTATCCGAAATTTGACGGGTACATAGAATTTAAATATCAAGACGGTCTACCATTTTTTAATACTGTTTGCTACGTTTTCGGCTTAAAACGTTCACGGTTTGGGGGATATATTGGCAAATAATAAACTCCACAAATGGATTTGTTCAGAAGTTTCATAGTAGACGGCAAGCCCGATTATAAAATTTATGCAACTCATAGAATTTACGGCTACAAATCATTCTTTTATTGTATGAATTGAAAGATAGATTAATTTCCTACCAACAGACTCCATTTAAAATGTTATTGAAACTTATAGCTTTGATATGAAGACCATGAAGTATAATTATATTTCCAGAATATCAACTGTATTGAAGAGACAAGGAGAGTTTTTAAAATCTGAAAATAGATCCTCCTATAATTATAGTATTTTCTTTTTCTCTCTTTTGTATACCAAAAAAATGGAAATTCGTTCTATTATTTTTTCCCAGGTATAGTATTTCTGATTTGTCTATTTTAACTTATTATTTAATCTGTGTTAATATATATTGGAAATATGTTTATGTATAATTGTTTACGTAATATGTTTAATATATATTGTCAATACATTTTTTTTTGCTTTTCATTACTTTGAGAAATAATATTTCAACCCTCCCTATTAGGGCAAACCACCCAACACCATTATTACGACATTTTTGCGATACTGTCCAGAATTCGAAACTTTAACAATATCATGCGAATATTGTACAATAGCTTCCGTTAATAGAAGTCTCAATATGACTACCATTATCGTCATTAAATCAATAATGAAATAGTCCTTATTAAAAAAAAGCCCCAATTAGAAAAATTAAAAACTTTTTTTGTATTTTATTCTTTTGTACATTTTGTTCTTTTGCACATTTTATTCTTTTGTCGGCTTATCAAATCAATAGTTTCTATACCAAAGGAATTTCTGAATAATATTATGACTCATTATTTTTACTCTTGCAATTGAGTAAATATGTTTTTGAGTTTCCTACTTGAAACAATACTTTATTTCATAATTACTTGGTTAACTTATATTTTTCTGTTTTTTTTGTTTCTTGCTTCACAATTTTTATAAAAAACGAAATGAGCATTATCTTAATTATAAGACATTTCCCTTCCAGAATATTACTTGATGGAGATTTGATTTCATTGTTAAAGAGTTGAGCGACTAAAAGAAAACAGTCAAAATGGTAATGTAAAACAAATATTAATACATATTTATTTAATGTATTACGAAATGATTTTTCTATCTTCATTATTATTTCAACAATATTTATGAGATATATCGTTTATAAAAAATATATTAGTTTTCACTATATACAAAAGTATGAAATAATATAAGTCAAAT
>JAOUZG010027119.1:5008692-5025844 GCA_026289955.1 Argiope argentata
CTATATATATATATATATATATATATATATAATAAGAATAAGAATTAGAATAATAAATAGTTTTTCATATTACCTGTTTTTGTTTTACTCTTTCATATCTGTGTTATTAAATATAGCAGAGAAATTCTAATTAAATTTAATAATTATTTCATATAAAATTTTATAACTACAATTTAATAGTATTTTTCAAGCCATTTGAAAAACGTGAAGAATTGTTTTTTATTAAACGCATTTCGGGAAACAGTTTTAAAAAATTTCAGATTCATAAACTCTTTTTATATTTTATTCATCTTTATAGTTCATATTTAAGATCAGGTTTAAACAGAATGATCTAAAAAGCATAAATAAATAAATAAATATAAAACTTTATTTTAGGACAGATCAACTTAACAGTTAACTCCTTCCTTTATCTCTAAGTACTCAATGTTTATAAAAACTTTTCTTTGTAAATCTATCAATTGATTCAAGTTATTTTATTGATCGTCATATCTCCGGACTCTAAATAGATAAAAGTCATGTTATCAAAAATTTACAACAAGCACAAAAGAAAAGAAGTCAATTGTGAGATATACAATCACAATACATTTGTTTGCATTCAAGAATGGAGTAGGAAATATCAATGTGATTGCAATCTGTTAGGCAAGAGAGAATATTCCTGTTTTGTCTATAGGCAAAATAGCATTTTTCTTTCTTTATTGATTTTTCAATCAATCTGGAAGATTGAGCAGGTTTAGTTATCAATAGTTAGCAGGTTTTGGAAAACTTGCTTTCTTTTATTTATGCTATTCTTCAGAACGGAGAAATGTAACTTAAGATTCAATAACTGCTAACTTAACCTATACTTATGCCAATTCAATTCAAAATGAAATATGCTACTGCATAAACTATTCGATGGAAGTAAGCAGCTTGGAGTGTTTTATTAATTATTCGATATTCTTTCTTCTTTACATAATTTGTTAATTAACAACTAAAAATAATGAGGTATAATAATAATAATAAAGAAAAGAAAGAAACTGACATAGAAAATAACATGATACATAGCAACAAAATCATAAGAAAGTCCCAACTAGTTTAATGAGGACGCATAAAGAAATATAAAATAACCAAAAATATTATTATTCATTTATCATTATAAGAAATAAACATGTTTGAATCATAAACAATTATAGCCTTCCCAATCAAAGAGAATAAAACGAGAAAGGAAAATATAAAATTTGGGCATTCATTCTAAAAGATTAATATTGACAATTTATCGAAGTCAAAAGTTTTTTCGTGTATTTTATTACTATTTTTTATTACCAGTACAAATAAGCTGTAAATTGAATAAATAATCTAAAATTTTGAAAAACTATAAAGTAATCTCAATTATTAATTAAATTTAAAATGCTTCAGAAGTAAAGCAATATCATTCATTAGAAAGGGTCTAATTTAAACAATCAAAACTCACTGTACAAAACATTAAAAGGGGTGGGAAAGACAAAAGCAAATCAAAATCACACAAAAAAGGACACTCGGAAAATCCTTTTTCTTGAGTTAGAAGATGCTCAAAGATAACCTACAAACTTTACCGGAGGTAAAATATCGGAATCATTTATGAACATCAGAATTTTATAAGGATATGTATTTGGAAAAACCACCTGATTGAACAAGAGAATCCTCAAACAGATTAAAGAATCGAGGTCGAATCATTTTAAAAGACAGGTAGAATTTTTCATTTCTTTTTATTCCATCTCAAGAGGTACTCGTTATGTACAAGCAGCACAGCACAAAAACAAACAAAGGTTACACAGGCATAAATAAAGTGAAAAAGCATAAAAAGAACGAAATCATTTTAACTGGTCGTATATACCCTGACATTCTCTTAAATCTGACACATGTCGAGTTTTGACAGGAATTCTCACACGTATGACAGTGGCTTACCTTGACAAGAGAAACGCGGGAATCCTTTAGAACATGTTTCCATCATCAGTCTCCAAACCTTCGTATTGCAACCAACTGTTGGCACAGTATCTTTACAAAGCTTTATTTGATTTCTTGAATAGAAAAGTGGAATTGGATCAGGAAATAAGCGAGCATTTTGGAATGAATTTACTAGGGACCTAAATTAAGACAAAACTTTGAGAATTAACCACAATGTAACTAGCCGATTTTGAGATGAAATACGCCCATCGGTTTTCTAAATATCGATGCATGCCAACTCTGGTAGTCTCGAGATGGTTTCAAACCAGTTTAAACTGGTTAATAACTTAAATTAATTCAGACTATTTGTAAGAATTCAAAGGTTGAATCATTTGGAAATCAAGTTGTAAATTTAGCTAATAACAAATCGTCAAATATGACCAATATCTGCATTATTTTCTAACATCTCGAAAAGCGAAAAATGGATGCATCAAAAGCTATAAATCACTAATTTGTTGTCTACGTATTTTGAGGCTCCAAAACCCTCAGACCAAAACAACATCAAGTTATCAAATGATAATAATCATTGCATATTGAATATCGACATTGAAGTGAAGGTATTATTTTACATTTCCCTTAAAAAGTGTTGACCATTGGTGAGAGAGAGGAGGCTTTGCAAGGCATTGGCGCGCAATAGTTGCGAAATATTAACCTTTGGTTGCATTCAATCTGTTTACTGAATTTATTGTGTGATCCTTTGCGACCCTTTTGGTGATTAATCCCTGGTATATAGTTGATAGTGTTTGATAATTAAATTTGTGTTTTAGACAATTTTTTTCCCAAAACGACTCAGAGTATAATTGCAGTCCCAAAGTCCCACACCAAATTTTATATATTCAAATGATTACACTCTTGAGTTATAGGCTCATGAAAGTATAGATGGGCGAAAAGTTAACCTCTCACTGAATTTGATTCAAACTTTGATAGGTGTTTACACCGTAGACGTTAAAATTGTGCAACAAATTTTATTTATCTAGTTCTCTTCGTTTTGTAGTTATTGGATGAAATTACTTTAAGTTTTTTCCTGAATGGAGTTTGCTTAAAATTTGGCAAACACCTAGAAATTTGGCGCTGCCTTATTTTAATTGCTTTATTTAATTCTGTTTTTAGTGTACCCGAACCTTTCATACTTCATATTTTGATTTTTTTCGTAAAATAAAGAAATGTTAAACAAAATATTTCTCCAATTTATGCCATCATAAACATATCACTCAATTAGATATTTGTGGAAATAATGAAAATAGTTTGCATTTAATGACAACGATGCAATGTATTGCTGGAAATTGGCAAAACATATTCTTAAAAATTTGCAAAAATTGAGCAAAATTCCTACGATTATTCAATTAATATTATTGGTGACCATTTCTCAAGGGTCACCATCAAGCAAGGATTCCAATAAAAAGTGGAATTTTTTTCTGTAAAGAGTTAGACTATTGTCCAAAAAAATAAACTCTTTTATGACCAGAAAAATTCCAAATTTTAAAGTAAAAGAGAATCAATTTTTAGAAAGAATCAATTTTTAGCACAAAAAAACAAATGACAATTAGGAAAAAAAAAAAGACAAAACTCACAAATAAAATTCTAGATTGAAGAAAAAATATATAACAAAATACTAAATACAATAAAAAGCCAACCAATATTAGCAAAAGAACAAGTAAGAAAATAAGAAGTTTAAAACATACCCTTAAGAGAGAGATGTGCACCCAAGCAGTGCTAAAGAGCAAATGAAACATACTGGAAGAGATTGTGGCGAGTGCCAAATCAGGAAGGAGATGCTGGAAAAGAGCCATCTGGGCCAATCAGAGATTAGCATAGGTCGTCAACTCCCCCCCCCCGAGACGAAGACCGAAGATTTAGCTAAGGAGTGCGTAGATTATTTGATTTCGGGCTTTTTTAATTCAAAATATTTTATGTTTTTCTATGTTTACAATCTCATGGATAATAGGTAAACATAGGGAGAAGATTTTTAATATAATAAAGTTAATTGTATTTTTCTCTGATTTTTAGAAGCACGGGAAAATCCTATTGAAATTGGATGTAAGTGTAGATTTTAAAGCAGAAGCCAGTGCATAGCGGACCCCGGGGAATTGAAAAATTACCATCTTAAAAATTGTTAATTTATTGTAAAAATTCTGTGCCTACTAGTGGGTTAGTCGAAGAGATCTAAACCTTCTTTAATTAAAATTTCAATATTGCAGTAATTTCTTGGGAATTCATTATTGGCTAGATTTAAAAAAAAACAATCTGTAGCTTCTATATAAGATCTTTTATTATTACAAATATTTTTTATTCTGTTAAATTGTGAAAATATAATTTTTAAAAAATTTTTTGAGTTTAAATTAGAATTATAATTGCAGAGTTTTATTATTTTAAAATTGAATTCATCTCTTTTTGTCATATAAACCCACCAGGGCTTTACTGTTAGTAATTTTAATTTTTAGATCAAGATAATTAGCTTCGGTTAGTTTTCCATTTTTTTAAATTTAGAATTAATTCTTTTGGAAAGCAGTTTGTTATTATATTCGTATCCTCTACGTTAATTAGCAGGATGTCATCTATGTACCTCCATCCGTTAATTAAGTTAAGCTTAATGATTTTTTCTCGTAGTAATGTAAGAAAATGTTTGCTAGGGCACTTGAAAAAGACGTTCCCATTGGAGTACCTTTTATTTGTTTAAAAAATTAATTCCATTAAATTGTAATTTTCAGAAATATTAAATTTGCATAATTCCAGCCTGTTATTTTTAGTTATAATATTTTCATTTAAATATTCCGCAAATAAAGACATACAGACGTTAATTAATTTTTCATGCGGGAGATTAGCATATAGGTTTTCAAAATCATAAGTATTAACATTAAAAATGTTGTCATTTTTAAGAAAGTTCAAAATTTCTTTGTTGCTATTAGTTATAAAGTTATCTTCTTCTTTAATTTTATTAAGAATAATTTTTAAGTATTTGAAAAAATGTTTGGCCGAGAAATAATTGTAACTACCCGTGCTACAGGTCACAAATCTAAATTTTAAAGTTTTTTTTATGAAATTTAACCGTAGGGTACAAATAAGGGTAAGTAAGTGAACATGTTTTAATTTTAGTTTTTTTAGCAAAAGCTAGCATTCTTTTATCCAGTTCTTTTTTCTCTTGATTAATTATCATATATGTTGCCTTAGATTTATATTTATTAATTAAAATTTCTTTATAGAAATATTAGCAATTTATACAGAAATTATTTGCTGATTTGTCTATTACAGTAATAACATATTTCTCTTTTTATTGTTTTGTTAAAATAAAACCCTCGTACTTTAATTCCCCTTTTATTTTCTTTCATATTAATTTTAATTTCTTCTATAATTCTCCCTTTCCATTCTCCGAAACCCTCAGCTGGCCAATGGTATTTTCTAGATAGTTTTGCAATAAAAATATCCAAATCTCTTGAAATAGAAGTTAAGATTTTATTATTGTTTGTTTTTTCTCTTAATCTAAATTTTGTCCCCTTTTCCATTAAATCTCTTAATGCGTCCGATTCTATTATTTTTAAGTTACCCGTTATAATATGACCTTTATTTATATCTACAAAATCCTTATATCTATCATTGTTGCAATCACAATCTGTTTCATTAATTTTATCAAGATTTTTACTGTTATAATTGTAGTTGCATATTTGCTTCCTTAACGTTGCTATGTAACTGAATGCCAAAGAAACATTATTTAGGTCCTTTAAAGGAAAGAATACATTATTGTTGTGCATAATTTTTGGTAATTTCAGATTTTCAAAATTAATATCCAAAGAATTTATAACACAGAATTCTTTATTTAATTGATCTTTGTCCTTAAATAATAATTTGTTTTTTCCAACGCCAAGTTTAAATTTAATAAGATCAAACACTATAAATTTGGTGAAAGAGTTTTTAAACTTAATATTCTCAAATCCCTTATTCAAAAACACTTTAATTTTCTTTTTTCTTAAATTAAAAATATAATTCCTGATTGTTTTAATGTTTTCATAATTATAATCAAAATTGCAATAATTTTGAACTTCCTCAAATAAAATATTATAACCACCATTTTTACCTTTCCCTCTTTTAAATCTTTTAATGCATTTTTCGTTATCCAGAAAATTTTTAAAAATATAAAATTTTTGATAAATGCAAACTCCATTTAAATCTTCGAAACCCTCCCCGTTTAGTTTACTATTAAGTCCAGAAGAAAATAGGGTTTTTAGATTACAAATATAAATGTTTTCTAGATCTAGTCTTTTACTTAGGTCTTTAATGTTATCCTCTAGAATATAAATATTTATGTTATCAAAATTATGGAATTGAAAATGTTCTAATTTATGATCGGATGCTTTATTTTTATTAAAGTTTTTAATATCTGATCTATGGTTATTAATTCTTAAATTAAACTCTGTACTTGTTTGACTTACATAGTTTAGATTACATTCTTCACAATTTAAGAGACAAATTAGGTGTTTACATTTACAAAATTTTTTAAAGTTAGCATTATCGTTTTTAGTTTGATCATTACTAGCTAAAGGACATGTCCTACACCTCTTATTTCCGCATAGTCGATATTTTTTGGATTTTTATTTTTTTTAAACATAACCGTTGAGTCAGTAATTTTTTAACCGTGGATGCTCCTAACTCAAAGCTATCCATAGTGCCCCTTGGTAGAGCGCGCGACGGGCCATCCGCTATGTTGAATTCTTTAATAGTACTTAGCATATCTTATTTTGTTAATGTAGATGCAACTCCTAAACCCGAAGACCCGGAATTTTTGGCCCAATTCCGAATAGATAATTACGCAACTTAATTACCATTACAATGCAGTTAGTGGAGAAGCGCAACTGCTGCTTAATTCTACCAAATGCAAAAACAAAGAAACAATTTTAAAAGAGGTGTAAATAATAAATCCAATAAATAAAATGCATCCAATTTCAATAGGATTTTCCCGTGCTTCTAAAAATCAGAGGAAAATACAATTAACTTTATTATATTAAAAATCTTCTCCCAACGTTTGCCTTTTATCCATGAGATTGTAAACATAGAAAAACTTAAAATATTTTGAATTAAAAAAGCCCGAAATCGAATAATCTACGCACTCCTTAGCTAAATCTTCGGTCTTCGTCTCGGAGGGGGGGTCGATGATCTAAGCTAATCTCTGATTGGCCCAGATGGCTCTTTTCCAGTATCCCCTTCCTGATTTGGCACTCGCCACAATCTCTTCCAGTATGTTTCATTTGCTCTTTAGCACTGCTTGGGTGCACATCTCTCTCTTAAGGGTATGTTTTAAACTTCTTATTTTCTTACTTGTTCTTTTGCTAATATTGGTTGGCTTTTTATTGTATTTAGTATTTTGTTATATATTTTTTCTTCAATCTAGAATTTTATTTGTGAGTTTTGTCTTCTTTTTTTTTCCTAATTGTCATTTGTTTTTTTGTGCTAAAAATTGATGGCTCTCTTTTACTTTAAAATTTGGAATTTTTCTGGTCATAAAAGAGTTTATTTTTTGGACAATAGTCTAACTCTTTACAGAAAAAAAAATTCCACTTTTTATTGGAATCCTTGCTTGATGGTGACCCTTGAGAAATGGTCACCATCTGGAAAAAATGAGCGGCCGGATTTCTCCTTTTTTCACTTGCATATCTGTTTTTTATTCATCTTAGTTCCACTATGTCTTTAGGAAAAGCAGCATACGCGCTCTCTTATTACATTTGTGTATCTTTCTAATTAATGATGAAAATGGCAATTCATTATTTATACCTCTTTTAAAATTGTTTCAGAATATATATATATCTATCTATATATATATTCTTTATTTTTTTTAGGCTCCTGGGAAGATGCTGGTAATTAATTCATTTCGGCAGTTTTGGGCTCTGCTGTACAAAGAACTGCTTCTCAGAAAGTGCCATTATATAGCAACTTCGTTCGAAATTATTTTTCCGATTCTTATGGTTTCTATACCATGCATCATGTACCAAAAACCGGACGTGCCACAGAGAGAAAATTTTGAATGGGTTAAATTCACAACGTTTGATCCGATCGATGCTAAGAACCTGTATACCGGCATTACAACAGATGACTTGGAATTTGTGTATGCTCCCTCAAATATTGTAACAGAACAGTTCATGTTAGATTCACTTCTTTCATTCTTTGGGAAAGAATATCGATATTACGGCAAAAGTAAGCATTTTCCATTTCTTTATAATCAACTAGATGTCTTTAGCGATCAATTTTTCGCCAGAAATTGTAGTAATAATCCCTAATAAAGGATAAAATCTACTCCACAATTCCCTAACCAGTGAGGAAAAGTCAATCCATTGATCCACTAATGATTATGGATCCATTTATAAGTATATCTGTATTTATACTAACGCAATAACTTAAAAATGCAATGATATAGACAAATGAAATTACATATTAGTCTGGTTTGCGAATTTCAAAATTTCTGTTAAAATTTGGATACTGTTTAATAAACGAAAAGCATGTAAAATGCGTTTTCAGTTTTCTTTGTAATTCTATGAAGCACAAAATACGTGGTATTGGAGTGTATAGAGATCAGTACTTCTACCGAAATTTTATGTCAAGGAAGCGAAATATATGCATGAAAAATATATATATTGTAATCATAATATGTAATCCAGATTTGGATGAATCTCCTGGCTCCAGATCTCATTGAATCTGGAAACCCCGATTTCGGAATTTTGTCTGCAATTTCTAGTCAAAAGCGCTTCGAGCGGGACGATTGAAATCTGGTATGAACTCTCATCGGAATATTCAAAGACATTTTTCAATATTGATTGAAATGCATACTGAAGTAGTTTGTCTTTAAATCTGTCCAACTTCGAGTGAATGCTGCTACAAAATATAGAGAATTTATTAATAAAATTTGATGCATAGTTATATGCAGATATTTAAGTTTGGGATCAAATACGTTTAAGGGCTGACAATATACTGGTTTAGGTTTTCGCATGCATGTAAATATCGTGGGTCAAAAACATAACTAGTGGGAACCCTAACTTAACGAGTACTTCATATAACCATTCGCATAATAAGCATAAATATACGACTTCTTTAACGAGCGATGTTTCGCAGAATGAATGACGAGGGGACATTGGGATTTCGTGTGCAGTTTTGTTTCGTATCTTGAATTCCAATCAATGTTTATTGCTTGTTTTTTTTAAAAAAATCTTCATTTATTCGTGCAAGAAGCTTTGGATAGTGTTGATAGTGATCCTGAGGGGTGTGAAGAAGTGCCAGCAAAATCCCGTAATCGACAAGATTGTGCATCTGGCAAAGATTTTAGGCAACCACATTGATTTGCTGGTGGAAGAACATGGTCAGAAAAATCATGGAACGTACAAAATTACATTATGTGCCACATTAAAATGCTGACGAGGTGGACTGATCAGGAGGGGAGGAAGTAATAACTATGGCAGAGCAACATTCCATGAAAATGAGGTAGATGCTGAAGGCAAGGGGAATTATTGAGAACATTAAATTCAGTGACGTCGCTCTAACCAGGCAGTAGTTATGCAGGCTAAAATTTATTTAAAGATATTAATGTGCCTTACTTCCACCACATTTCGACTAAATGATAGCTAAATACAAATGTTCATTGATAATTTTCTTTAAAAAAGTCGTGAGAGGCTGGGGGTCGTGGTTATCGAACCGATTTGTTTCAAGTTCCAGACCCGATTCTACTAGAGAGACGTCGTGTCATTGGGTCTGGTTCTCGTTACATCCATCGGGGGCAAAGGTACTCCCACTGGTGTGGTGTGAAAATGTTGAGAGGGTGGATGCCAGTTCTGGTGTAGAACTTGTCATCTAACCGGAAATAAAAATTACGATGTCTGTTTCAAATCAACAGTAATGTTGCTTTAAAATAGATATTAATACAACCAAACTAAACTTCTTGTAAAAAAAGTATCATAAATAATAAATTATATTATACATTTGCTTGAGTACATTTTACAGGAACGCACTGTTCTACATTTCATTGATTTTTATGGAAAAAATTGTTTCTCATTACGAGTAGGAATCAGGTCTACTTAATATAATTTAAGTGAGAATTCACTATGCTTAGTAAATGAAATTTTGTTTGTCTTTTTGTCACTAAAATTGTATTCTGTGTCAGATTTTGGTTTCAATCTGTTGAAAAACGAAAGATATAGAAAATGAATACGCTGTTGTCTTCACTCTTGCAAGACCACAATGCGCAAATACGAGCAAAACTTTGAAAACAACAATCTAAACACTGGGTGTTCAAAGAAAAGAAGGAAACTTTTAGTCTCTATCTCTCGAATTCCGAAAGATTTCGGGAGATCAGTGAATATGACAGAATACTTATGAAATGACTGATGTTATTTGATACAATTTTGATCACAAAAATGAAACTTATGAAAATTATTTATTTAGCTATTCTCAATAATTAATTTAATAGTGAAGATTGGTGACTGGTTTTTAAATAACTTGATTACGCAGATTTGTCTTTTCGGGGTTTATCGATCATAGAAACGTAGCATCAATAAATTTAGACTGAAAATTTCTTGATAAATAATAGGTATATGATGACGCCTTCAAGGGCAATTCAGTATTGATACGTACGTTGTATCCAAGAAAATAGCAGGTCCAGAGAGCTACGCATACTTTAATATTAGGCAGAGAGCAGAGATCGCATCTAACACAGTCCATGATATTCAAGTTCACTTCTAGTATAAAAAGAAAAAAGAAATCTTGCATTAACAGTGCGACTGCATGGTATTCACACGATTGACAGCTTACTCTGCCAAGAAGACCACATGATTATCTTCTTTTGTGCAGTCGACCACCTCTCCACCACTGCACGAGTCAGTATCGACAGGTTTATAAGTTTTTTTTTTTGAATGGCATGATTTATTTAAGACAGCATTTTTAAACATAATCAACACATTTTACTGACAAACTCTTCAAACGGATATTCTCTTCGAGGTAGTTGGCCCTGAGCTACTGGTATTGAATTTCTGTCCTTCCACCTCATCCTCCCCTGCACTTGACATCCTGTTTTCCTATTTACTGGCCGGCTTTCAGGCACAGAGGTCGCACGTCTACCTCGTGTTCTGGGAGTCACGGGTTCGAGTTCAGGGTAGGACGTGGTTGCTCTTATGTGTGCCATCTATGAGATGTGCGAATGTACCTCCCTGTAAAAAGGGGACGTGTAAGTGAATGTGTGTGATAGAGCTAACTAGGGCCTTTACCTTTTTCTAGGTGCTCTGGTCCTTGTGACTAACGGAGGCTGCAATCTTCCCCCATCCAGTCATGGACCTGGTCTAGCACTGCTGGTCAATTGGGGCATGTAACAACAACAATGAGCAACATGCCTTTACTTTTAGAAAATCTTCCCAAAACTGTTTGAAATCCTTCTGAAGAAAGGCTTTTAAACTTTAAATTTTTGACAAAGCATTTTTCAACATTACTTTTTTCAGTATTTAAAGGTTTTTGGTACTAAGCTTAAGTCATTATTTTAACTTCTAAATTCTTTCTTAGTTCAGAAACTTTTATACATTGGTTTAAAAAATGGTAAACAGTAACGATTCTTCCGAAGATGCATTTCTCCAAATGTTTGAAAGTATACGCGAAATCCCCCCTTTCCTGGTATAATTTGGATTATCAGTGAATGATATCTTCTTATTTATTGAGGGATTAGGAAATAAACTAGATGGTAACAATTTATTCGGCATTCTTTGTTCCATGTCTTATAAAATACTATTTTACTATCGATTCAATAAATATATTTTTTTCATTACAGTTCCGAAAAACTTGAATTCTGAAGAAGAACTGACAAAGTATATTCTTCAGGAACAGAAGAAGGACGATCGAAAACCTATTATAGGAACTGTTTTCAAAAACTTCGAAAATACGATTCCGAAAGATTTAGATTACAAGATCTATTATAACGAAGACTTTAAAACTCGTCAGAAATACGTATTAGATGGTCCTGTTACTTATACTGGTAATTTACTTTCATTAACATCCTATTTCCTTTTATAAAAACTTCTTCATTAAGGTAAAAGACTACATCCGGAGTGGATTTTTCGAAAACATGTTACAAATTCCTTAATTTTTTTGTATTTTTGCATAATATAGCTTATGAAACATATATGGAATAGTAATATATCAGTTAAAAACTTTATGAAATACCAGGAATAAACTTATCTTATTAAATAAAGCAAAAACCTTCTAGTTTGAAAATTAGAAAATATTTATGAAGGTTGTTCCAAAACAAATCAAAGATTAGAGCTCCCCCCCCCTTCATGCAGTTAAGTGTTGTCAATGTTATTAAAAAGTAATTTGATGGCTGATATTTTGAGGTTAGTAAAAAGGGAGGATTGCAAAGTAAAGCAGCATTTATGCGCAAGATTTGAATTTAGCAAAAAATAAGTTTATTTTCTTTAAATTTTTAGCATTTAACCGTTTAAGTACGGAAGAATATTTAACTTTATGGTAAGTGAAGCGCAACAGCGCTTCGCCGTACTTAAACGGTTCAAGTACCCAAGATAGGGTTATGTATGGGAAAATACAGAGGGTAAATGGCCTACGTTGCTTTCCTGGTACATACCCTCCTTTTGGCGATATTTTTGAAGAGCATTTTGGATAAATCTGGCCGAATTTCGTTGATGCAGCGTTGAATTTTCGTCTGTGGCCTTGTTATCACAGACCTTTGACTTTAAATAACACCATGAAAATAAATCCTTCGTCACAGGTGTACACAAGAAGAAAATTTCAGAATTGTCCTATAAAACCCTGTTAAATCATGTAATCTAAGGGTGAATTCACAAATCTTTCGACCAGTGATAGCCAGACTTTCATTGTTTTATAAATACACTGACGAGCCAAAAAGACCAGCACACTTGGTTAACATTGTGTAGAGCTCCCGAGAGTACGTATCAATCCCGCAACACGACGTGGCATGGACTCAGCTAAAGTCTGAAGTAGTGCTTGAGGTAACTGGCACCATGAATCCTGCAGTATTGTCAATAAATACATAAAATTACGAGGAGATGTTTGAACAGCACGTAGCAAGAAATCCCAGATATGTTTAACAATGTTCATGTTTGGGGGATTTAGGTGGCTTAGGGAGTGTTTAAAGTAGGAAGAGTGTTCCTGGAGCCCCGATGTAGCAACTCTGGAAGTGTGGGGTGTTGCATTGTCCTCTGTTATTCCACAAGTCAATCGGAATGCACAAGGGGCATGAATGGGACAGAACCTTAAGCTTGAGTCATCTGTCAGAGTCGTATCTAGACGTACCAGGGGACCCATATCATTCCAACAGCACACGCCGTGCACCATCCCAGCATCTCCACCTGCAAATTATTCAGCTTTCTTTTTAAATTTTGTTTTGTTAAATTAAGCCCGGAAATTGCATTTTTTCGAGTTTAAATCCAAGACTTTCGCTCATTTTCCTACTCGAAATACTTTTATTTGACGCCGAATCAAAAATGCAATTACATTTTATTAATGCAGGTTCTTTATTCAGCAAGAAGAAAAGAGCCAATTAAACATTTTTTGAAGAGACAAGCTATTTAACTCCGTACTACAGAGTACAGATAGAATTTTGTTTACCGTGCGGCTCTGTTTCTTAATTTTTTTTATTTCTGACTTAACCCCAAAAGGGTCGGATTGTTTACATAATCCGTAAAATATGGCTTTTGTTTCTCATTTGCCTGTCTGAAACGGATCATTTTAGAATGCTTCAGATCGCAGCTGCATACATTCTTCGAATTGCACTCATACTTTTTACGGTTTTCACGTAGACATAACTCACACAATTTATGCATCTTTACTAAATCAAATCTTTTTCGTGAAGTTAAATCAGAGAATTTTGATCATCTATATACTGTAAGTTCATTTTCAATAACCAATTGAACAGCTTTTATTTTCAATATTTTGTTTCATGAAAAGAGTTTTAGTTTTTGTCGAAAAGTTAAGATATTTTTTCATAAATGGTTTCATCCCCAAAGCGCAATTTCGGATTCTTTGCTTTTTATCTTAGTTTAAAATTCTCCCAAATTCCTCCATCTAATTTTTTATACATAATATTGATTAGGAAAATATCAAATAAATCCTTTTGTTTGTATTTTAACACTTTTAGACATCGCAGGCTTCTTTGTATATAGTCTATCATTTCTCAGATTTCTGTTGGATTTCCATGCTCCATTTTCCTAAAATTTAGTATTGATTTAATAAGAATATCAATTATTAATCTTTTGTTGTCATACCGTGATTTCAGGGTTTCATATCCAGAGATAAAGGTATCAAATGAAGATACTAATTGTTTAATTTCATTAGAAAGACAAAAATTCAAGTAGTAGAGTTTCTATGACTGTGTCAATTGTTCATTTGATGTATTTAAATTGTTTAATTGATTTTTAAAGTTATTAAACTGTTAATATTTTCCCCAAAATGTTGGAAGTATTATCGGTGGGAATTTTGATTGTGTATTATAAGATTCAGTTTCGGTTTTGAAAGTTTCAGTCCTAGAAGGAGGTTTACAAATAGAATTAATTAAAGACTTAATTCTTACCTCCAAATTCTCGGGGCGGACATCAAATTCCTCGAATTCTTCTTTTAGAGCAGTGGATTCAACCGAATCTGCATCATCCAGTTCAAATGAATTTCTTCTTATATTGTAGACATTGTGTTGTAGCTGATCGTTCTTTTTAAAAATTTAACTTCTAAATACATTAAGCTTGTGTCTTCTCTCAATTTATCCATAAGGTTTTCAATTCTTCTAATATTTACTTTTTGGGAAGCTTTCGCTTTGTTTTATTTGGTTTTAGTATCCATGGTTCGTTGACTAGATGATCGACTGGACCAGAAATGGTCTGGCTTAAATTCCAAAGTTCATTTGATAAAATAACGGCGTTCCAGTATTGTCTTTTTCTAAATTATTTATTTACACTACACAAAACAGCACAAAAGTCTTAATATAAACATAAACCTTTGTAATCGTGGATTTCGATTCACTGTGATTACCCACGTTAGTCGTTGCTGAAATCCGTACAACATCTGCCGGGTATGCTTTTTTACATTTGTGATCACATGACCGGTTGGGAGGACGCATGCTCCAACAATTTCGCAATGCAAAAAGTTTGACTGTTTAGTAGGAATAGTAGTTTTAGAATTTTTTTTGGCGCACAACAGTTTTCACTTAATAATGTACATTCTTCAAAGGTTTAATATTACTAAGAGTGATATTTCGACAAATCTAATCCCATGATATTTTTATTTAATCCTAAAAGCTATTAGTTACTCCAAGTGGTTGCGATTATTTTGATTTCTTGTTCACTTTAAAAAGGAATTTATTGAAAAAAATTGGTACAATATATACCGAAAAAGTATTTTCCTTCATTTTCTATAACTTTTAACTATTTTCATCCAATAAGTCTTGCAATGGATCGTCTTCGATTTTTTTTTTTTGGTTCTCTAGGCCATTTTTTGTCATTGGCATCGGAATCATTACTCTCAAATCTTTGAAACGAAAACCAACAGTAGAGATATGACGAAGCAGCATCACCATAAATTCTAAAATTGTCTGATAAATTTCGACAGGAGATTTCTTCAAATTAAACAAAAAGGAATGGAAGTCGGAAACGGAATTTGGAGCGTTTCATCATTGGGTCTCTATTCGCTGAATAACTCAATAATACTAAATTGAAAAGCTTTCAAAATGATTGGAAATTGGAAAAATCCAAAACCAGTGTTGTTTATATAGATACTTCGCATGTTTACCAATAGATATAGCTGATTAAAATACATGCCAACACCTGATATTTCCCGTTAATCATTCAAGATAATAGCTTCGGGCTTATTTAGAAATTGTTGCCAGGATTTAGTGACACTTGGAGAGAAACCAGACACTAATCTTAAATCTGTGTTTAATCAATTAAATGCTTTTTTTATTTTATTTATTAAATCTAATTTCCTTCAGTCATAATCCGTTTCTAGAAAACATGGTTTATATACTTGCTTCTGATTCCATTATTTTGCACTGAATGAATATTTTAGTTTGTTTTACCAGGTTACAGATACAGTTTTTTTACTCGATGGCAAGCGGCTGTCGGCGAAACCTTTATTCGGAGGAAATCAGCTGAATACAACAAAGCGGTAGATTATAAGGTAAATTATTATTATTATTATTTATATTCGGAATTTGAACTATTGTTTCTGCCCCCTTTTCGCGAGATTTAATAAAATTTTAAAACTACATCTCTAGACCAATTTTTTTTGCGAAAATTCGATTTAAACTGGCTTTGAATTATCACCTGTCTATGGTATTGCACAATCGCCAACTTTAAAAAAAAGTTTAATTTTCCCCCTTCGACTGAAAGCCGTTCGACCTCAAATAATAAAATAAGAAATCAACTATTTTCTTGGAGATTTTTTTAATATGTTTGGGAATTTACGAAAATTGAAATAATATAGATGTCACGGATTTCTTTCAGATAGCTGGGATAAGCGGACAAGTAATCGATCGATTAAAAAGATGTTTTTTATATAATTTTGAACTAAATGAATTTGTAAATAACACAATTCCAATAAATTATCAAATATTAGGATTATATTAACCGAATATCAAGCAGAATTGCTCAAAATGCTTAACCAGTTATAAGATTTCAGTAAGAAATGCACGCGGATAAGAATGACTGCGCACACTGTGAGGGAACGGGCATTAGAACATTCTTGTCTTGACGGGACAGGTGTTACTGCGTAGTTTCTGCACGTAATCTCATTGCAGCTAGCTGAATAAATCACACTTCAGATACCAATCTGTTCGATTTTATTCATTTAAATATTAAGGTAGAGGCATTACTTAAATAATAATTTAAATGGATGCACTGTTATACATTAATACAAGTGTATTCTTCAGGCATTAACAATTAATTTAAACATAATCAGCTTAAAAAACACTAAGATGATGCTAAGGTAAAAATTTGTAAAATATAGAAATAAATTTATAAATTTATTTAAAAAAGAGTACCACTGTTTTTATTACTTGGGGTTCTAAAATGCTTGAATCAACTACTATATCGATGCCTGGTATTGGCCTGAGAAGACGGCATAGCGTGTACAATTACACTCACGAGCGCACAAATTCTAATTCTGTTATTCTAAAACTTTCTCCTATTTCCTGATCCAAATCCTATTTTTTTAAATG
>JAOUZG010027119.1:5033253-5043432 GCA_026289955.1 Argiope argentata
CCAGTCGTTTAGGAGGAGTTATATATATATATATATATATATATATATATATATATATATATATATATATAAGAATTAAGTTTAAATACTTATGCTTTGTATAAGAAATAAATTGAAATCAAGTAATAAATAGATAATTTTGTTTCTTGAAAATCATTCTTCGTGTGCTGTATGTTTCGCAAACACAAGTGTCCCATATATTATAAGATTACACGTTGCTTGAATATGTGATATGGGAAGAAACGAGGAAGTAAGTGTGTTGCATGTTGAAGAAATGAAATAAAGTTAAAATAACAAATTGAAACCTTATTTATTTTGAGTCATTTTTAATGATGTTATTTCAGAGTCATCTTTCTAATTGCAGATATTTTTACAAACGTTTCCATATCCTGAACATAAAGAATCGATTTTTGGTATTCATTTTCCAACTGACCATCAACTATTCATTCACCTGGGATTAATTTTTTTCGTTGTTGCCATCGTGAAAAGAATCGTTGATCAGAAAAACGATGGCTCAAAGGTAAGTTCATATTTGTAATATCTTATTCAGATGTGAAATCAGAAACTGTGGGTTAGAATAATGATAATAAAAAAGAGTTTTAAAAGTGATATAGTGAAAAACGTAATTACAATACATCGAGGAATCTCAAGTGGAAAAAGCTTCAACAAGATTTAATTAAATGCGCAAAATAATATACATCAAACGCTTTATTCAATAAGCATTTACACTTAAGCAGCGTAGCTGTATGAATAATTATTTTACGCCTCTTTTAAAGTATGGGCAAAAGCAAATGGAAATAGATTCACAAGAGCAGGGCAAATGACGGAACTTCATTAGAGCGATATATCGTCCAACACATATCGATATTTTTCGATATCTCCTGATATCATTATTTATTTATAACAATTGTAAGGTGCAAATAGCATCTTTTAATTAGCGGCTGATTAAAATGACTCCAAATGAAAGACAGTTTCTTATATAATAAAAATATTTGCTTTCTACTGAATAAAAATTGTTAGAAAATAATTCTTTTTAATCTCGTATAATAAAGTGTGTCAATGTCATATCTGCATGTTACAATTTCAAACGTTACGTTTAACACAAGTATTTTTGCATATTAGAATATGGCAGTATTTACAGAAATGTTAACAAAAATTTTATGTAAACCTCAATGAGGACGAAGTGCAATAGAAATAAACACTAACCAGTAATCTAAACGAAATTGAAAAAATAAATTAGTTAAGAATGTCGATTTATTGTACCGCGATTGGTCGTGTGCTCTCGGAGAAAGCGTAACTATAACGGAATTTCTTCTAATGCAAGTAACGCTTAAGGGTGAAAATACGACATGCCAATAAAATTATAAATTTAATTTGAATTAATGCTTTTTGGTTTTATTCCTGAAAAGGAATTTTTAGGAATTAAATAATTACCAACCTGCTGATAACTTATTTTTCCATAATGGTACAGGTCAGTTAGGAAGCGGAAAACAGTTTATTCTAATATGCAATGTTTAAATCAGGTACTTTTATTTGTTAGAATATTGCAGTGTTTATAGAAATATTAACAAAAATCTTGTATCAAAGAAAATAAGAATAGAGAGAGAGAAAAAAACAGATAACCAAAGCGAAATCGAAAAATCAAATTGATTGTGTATATTGATCCATTGTATCGTGATTTATCGTGAACTATAATTCATTATCATGATTTCTTTGAATTGATATTTTTCAAAAACTGATATCAGAAGATAAATTTCTTAAAAATATCGATTTTTCGATTAATCGGAAATCTGCATAGCCATAGACAGGATAATGGTTGGAAAATCGTTTTTGGGATGAGATTTAGTAAAATGTTGGATTGTCTATAGAATGTTCCTTCATTAAAATATTAAAGCACAATGTCCAGTATTTGGTTACACTGTGAACTCTCTCCAGAACACTTCCAATAATATTTTGCTTTCCATTAATTCCTAAAATAACCCGCTCAGTTCAATTCAGTAGTTAAAACGTTCAATGAAGCTGCCTAAAATTTGCATGATGGTGTTTTACATTCGACTGTTGCCATTCATCAATAAGTAATTATAGCTATTTTCATGTAATGTATGTTAGAGTGTTATATATAAATGGTTTTCTCTATATATTACCTACTCAGTACTGAGAATTTTGTAGAATTTATCTTTACATAGCGTAAATGAACTACTTATTTTAGATTTACTAATTGTACATCATATTCATCTCTTTTTTCAGGAATTAATGGAAACCATGGGTGTGACGAAATGTACGTTTTGGACGAGCACTTTTGCGAATAATGTCATCATTGGTTTAATCCTCACTTCTGTTATAACCATCCTTTACAAAACGCATGCGAAATCCACCTTATTGTATATGCAGACGGATGTTAGTCTTTTGTTTATCGTTATTCTATTATTTGTGGCTAATCTAATATTATTCTGCATGACATTCAGCATATTTTTTAACCGTGGTAAGTATTTTATTCCATAAATTTTGAAAAGCACTAACCTTCCTACTTTTTAAGTTCTGATTGCTTATGAATGTAATTGTACTAATCTATTTATTTCTCAGTTTTCTTCTCCAAAATTTGAAATTCGATTAAAAAAATATCGTGTAAGAACATGATGTTTTTTTGATTAGATTTGATTAAAATGCAGACAAGCAGAAAATTTGCTATTTATCGCTTTTAACGCATTAATTTTTCGCTTTTAGGATTATTAGAAATTAAACACCCTGAACTCTTCAACGTACCCAAGTTGGGTGTAGAGGTTATAAGAAAAAGATGAAGAAAGTTGTCACATTGGCGATTTATCACCAAAAAAGTTATAACTTGAAGCGAATGTCTACTATGCACTCGATTCTCCTGTCTGGCCAATAGAGGGAAAAGTTGTAAAAAGTTATTTTTAAGAAAGAATAAATTAGGAATGTTTGCAAAATAGTGAGAGGAGGTAAATTAAGGATGGCAATAACTTACAAATTAGTGTTCTCACATGATAACTTCAAATTTGAGATAATAGATTGTAATTATATAATTTAAAAAAATTATGTTGATCAATCAATGTTATTAATTTTTATCGTTTTTAATGTTAATTTATGGGAAAAAACTTTATTGCCTAAATTGTATGTATAAAAAACTTACACTACGAAATAACCTTTATTTTTAAATAGACAAGTTCAATAAACTGGTACATAAAAACAAATATGCTTGTCATTTTTTTTCATTAGAGACATGACAACTTAAGACATTTGTCCAAAAGCTGGTGCCCTCGGAAAGAAATTTCTAGGATGCTGCGTTTGGGGGAAAATGGCTACTCAGACTACTTCTGTGTGGTGAAGAAATTTTATGAATCGCGTTTATATGAAGAAAAAAAAGTCGTGTCATTACTCCTTCAAATTCTGAATGCATTTTTCTGTCGGTTTTTGAAACAAGTTAACTGTATGCCCAAGGAATTTCCAAATTCAATTCAGCACAATAATATAATACACGTGGCATTTGCATAAAGTAGCAAAGTTGATGCCATTACGATTTCGAATTCTGCTTTCATTTTACATCAGCTTTAGAAGCATGTTAACTGCGTGTCTAAAGAGTACAATTCATTCAGTACAATAGCCCCAAATGCTATTTGACTCGGAAAGTTTTTGATCAAAGTACTCTCAATTTTGATTTGAAAATATGAACGTCATGTTTATCTGATTTTTATGAATATTTTCATTGTATGTCCAAAGATTCTCTACTTTGATTAGGAAAAATATTGTCATTAGCTTATGCGTTGATTTTAACCTTCCTTTAACACTGGGAATGTCTTAAGGTATTGCATAAATTATCATTCAACTGGATGAGTGATATCGTTCATCCAGTAAATGATGAATGAATTCTGTGGACAGAAGAGTTAAATAACTCCTTTAGTGTGCGAATGAATGAATCCTGTGAACAGAAGAGTAAAATCACTCATTTAGTGAGAGAGTGATTAAGTCTTTTAGTTAAAGTTTTTACCAAGGCACAAGACACAAATCTAAATCTATCACTTATAGATTAATGGACTGTATTTTATATTTTTTGAACATCTGTAACATAAAAATCTTTGCCATAGTTTGAAGGCAAACAAGCAATCATAATTTGGTGACAAATTAGAAGAATATCTCAAAAGTGCGATCCTCAACACAGGTTGCTTTTGGTGTAGTGATTGGGAGAGAAAGCCAGGCATTATTCATATGACAATTGCAATTGCAGAAAGCTGAACAATCAGATCTCCATCAAAATCATTGTCCCCATCATTTATAGATTATTATCTCCGTATTATCACAGAAATTTCTCCATTCATGAGATTGAAGGATTTATCCAACTCTAAATTACAGTAAATGCATCCACTTATTTGTAACATGATTTTTGAGGATCTACACTTGTTTTTAATCTTCTTTATTATTGCCTGTCTGTTAAACATTTTCCATTGATCTCAAGATGATGGTATTTGCTCTATCTTATCAATATTTCGAGGTTGTGAATAACAGATTTAAATTTTTTTCATTTGATTTTTTAATTCGTTTTCCTCACCAATTACATTTGTATAATTCCACTTTTCATCGTAACAATATATGAAGTTCTGGTAGACATGTAGGAGGTAGTTAAGGGTTAGCATCTCGTCAGCCAAGTATGTCCCACACATGCTCTACTGGATTTAAGTCCAGTGATAACGCTGGCCAATCCATTCGGGAAATACCTTTCGATCGAAAGCATTCGTTTGCGATGTTCTCACGGTGAAAACGGGTGTTGCTATTCATAAGCACAAATTCTGAGCACATGCGTCCGAAAACAAACGTACATGTTGTTTCAGAATGATGTCCAGATAAATTTGGCCTTTCATTGTTCCAATTTGAACATGTAGTTCAGGTCTGGAACCCATAATAAATCCTTTCCAACCGAAACATCCCGCACCACCATAACGGTGTCATTCAATGATGTTCTTTTGGGGGTAACGAGTACCCGGCTCTCTCTAAGTGAAAGTTTATGAGAATCAGATTGCAACCTAAACCTGTTCTCGTCGGAAAACATAGCACAAACCCAGTGTTGCTGTTTCCACAATGCATGCTCTCTACTCTTGGCTAACGGCAGGCGCCAGTTAATTGCAGTATGTGTAATACATCTGATAGGCATTCGAGAATATAGACCAATCTGCCCGAAGCGTTTGTACACGGACTGCCTTGAGACTACCATACCAGGGGCTGAAAGGAACTGAGGAAACAAGTCTGATGTAGTGTTCCGTCTGTTCTTTTTGCAGTAACTGCCAAATAACGGTCCTCATTCGGCGTTGAAACTCGGGGGGCGACCTGCGCTGTAACGTCTTCTCACATTACCATCATCTTGGAATTGTTGTCAAAACCTGGAGATGACACTCTGGGCGATTCCAAGTTCCAAGGACACTTCCAGCTGGATACGCCCACATTCCAGACGGCCGGTAATTCTACTACGTAAATAATCATCCGAATGCGTCCTTTGTGTCATAACTGCGGTTATTACACTGAAAGGCTTATAAAGCGTTTGCGAGCAATTTTACTTCTTTGCTTGTAGTCCTTATACATCACTCTCTTACACTCTCGCCGTTGTGACGTACTATCGGTGTCATCTGCTGGATTCTTAGTATTTGCATATGATATTCGAAGATGTGTTTTGTAGTTTTACTGATGATATATGTATTTTGGAGTTCTATTTCCGCCCGACTGAATTATTCTTAATTTATGGACATTTATATAGTGAAAATATATGCCTTTTCCTAAATAATATGTATATTTTTTCTTTTAGTTGCCTATGCAGTTTGTGCGCTGATGATTGTGTACCTCCTTTCCTATCCGCTTCTGATGTGGGAAATCTATTCTGATTCTTATGAGGGGTATTTCGCATTTTCACTTTTCCATAAATTGATGGTTTGCATTTATCCAAGTGGAGCTTTGATCACTTCTTTCCTGATAATGCATCTCTTTGAAGGTAGAAGTAAGTGGACAATTTAGATCAAGACATCACTTTACTGTCTGTAATATAAAAAACGCCCAATTCTATTTGCATTTCTTATAAATACAGCTATTTTTTTCAGTATTGGATCTGATATTCCTTAAAAATATCCAAAATATGAATGTTTTTGTTTCCAAAATTATTGATATTCATCTAGTGTATTTTTAATCGCTCACAGATAAGAATTTATTTTTAAAATCACCTTAGTTGCATATCTTATTTTTTATTTTAAAAATATTTTATAAGTTCTTATTATAAATGTTACAAAATAGAAAAAAAAGCATTTTTTTCCAAAAATTAATTATTAGACAGCGCTATTTATGTAGTATGAATATGTGATGAAATCAATTGATTAATTGCTGCTGAAATCTGAAAATTGTTTTCTCTATATCGGGAAAACAAAATTCTACCAAATTTCAGTACGTAATCAAGGTTATCAGAATGCGATTAAAATTAAATTACAAAATCAGCTTCTACAAACTTGAACCATGCTTTTAAATGTTGCTGTTCTCGTGTTCCGCTTTACAATGGAAGGAGGGGTGCAGTATTTTCTGAGAGTCTGGAACCCTCAGAACCCGGTGGAAAAAGTCAACCTGCTAGATCACATACGTTAATGAGCCTTTTTAAGAGGCGAACTTCATCAGATCATTTCCTTCCTTCATCCACAGATTGTAATTTAGATCTGGAGCAGAGAACGATCACCTCTGATCCAGTACCCTCAGCGGTATTGCTCTCGACATGGGGGATTTTGTGACCACGCCAAGTTTAACGTGCACCAGCCACCACACACAAAAAGTCATCGGCTAGGGGCATCGGCATCGAACTCACAGCCCAAGGGATGTGAATCCAACGCCTTAACGCCTTTAAATAATACACAAAAATAAGTTTTAAAAACATACCAGTAAAACAAAAAAGGTGTACCAAATAAAACAAAAAGAGTTTTTATATCATTTATAAAGGGTGTTTAACGAAATCTTGTATTTGCCACTATTCATCCAGTAAAGTGTTGGAAATCTCATTTAGGCTTTTAAGGTTAGTAAAAAGGGAATGTTACACAATAGAACAACGTGTTAACTCAATATTTGAATTAAATAAAAACATAGTTTTTTCAATTTAAATTGGCATATTTTTATTGCATCGTGAAGTATAGTGGATAGGGTTATGCATAGAATAACACATAGGAAGAATGATCTCCAATTCTTTGCTGACACATTTGCATTCCTTTGTCGAAATTTTCCATGAGCATTTTCCATAAATGTGGCCGAATTTCTTTGATGCATTGATGGATTTCCTCCTTCAATGCACGCGTGCTTGTAGACTTGTAGACATTGACCTTTGATTTTAAATAACATCACAAAAAGAAATTCATAGGAGGCCGATTCTGAAATTTAGGTCCTGATGCCGCCAGACTTTCTTTATTTTTGGAATATTGTTCAGCAATAAAAACACCTTGTTCTGTCTTGTAACGCTTCATTTTTATTAACACTCAATTACTATCTGCCAAATAGATTTTTTAATAGGATTGCTAACACTTTACTGCAGATTGGTGGCGAATTCAAATCTTGTGTTAATTATGGAATACCTTTTATTATTCCGGCGTTCTGACACAGAGGTAGTGGAATTTCCTCATAATCTGGGCTTCCCGGTTTCCTGTCCCGAAAGGTGAATGGTTGTTCTGTGTTCTATCTGTGAAGTGTGTGAATGTGCCCCTTTGCAAAAAAAAAGGCTATGCAAGCAGAGCCCGATTTAGTATATTTGGGGCGACCTCTGCTTCACTACTTTAGTAATGAAGAACACCCATTAAAAAGGGAAACGTGAAATAAAATTTCGATTCTATTTGGGGGCCCCACTTATGCTGGGGCCCGGGGCAACTGCTCTATTTGCCTTTGCCTTAGCCAGGCCCTTTGTGCAAGCGAATGTTATAAGCGTGTGCCCTCCTCATATGATCTAGAAGTCTGACTTCTGCCCTCAGATGCCTAGGGGTCCACACCTTCAGAAACTACTGCACCCCTCTTAGCGTCATCATCTCTTAAGCGTCTCTTAAGTCATCGTCATCACCTTTTATAGTATTTTGAGCATTATTTGAGTAATTACAAAGCTTTACATGTATTTTTTATTGTAATTATTTAACATTTCTCAATAATTAATTAGAATTCCTTTTTTATAGATATAATAGGAAACTTTTTGCATTAAATATTTTTAAAACGTGGCGCGATTCGTATGGACCAAAATGCAACTAAGATAATTGAATGGAGATCTGCGAATACTTTACGCATTAGTTAATAAAATAAATAAAACCAATTAAAATAAAACAATTTAAAAAGATGTGCTAATGATTTCACTTTTTGAGCTGACAGATTTTAAAATATTTTATGCAGATGAAGGAATTCAGTGGCGTAATCTGACGGAATACCCGGCCATTCCTGACATCAACATGCTAATGGTCATCCTTATGATGGTCTTTTCCTGCTTCTTCTATGTCGTTGCGATCTGGTACTTTGATACGGTCTGGCCATGGCAATCCGTAGTTCACAAGCCATTCTATTTCTTCTTCACGGTAGATAGATTTATCTTGCTCATTTTTCAATCTCTCCAAATAATCAACTATTTCTTTAACGAATAATTGGCTAAGGGTTCAATTCTTTCTAGAAAAGTTACTGGTTTGGTAAAAAAACAAACGTTCCAAGCGAAGTTGAGTTAGTCGATAGTAAAAATGGTGACAACTTTCAGGAGGAACCCAGAGACTCCGTAAAAAGCGTCATCATCAAGGATTTATCTAAGGTAATGTCCAAAAAGTATTTATTAATTATTTTCTAAAATCTCTCAATGACATTCTGCCATTCTTCCGTATTCTCGTAACATATTGTAAATAATGAAAATTAAAAGTGTTATTTAGCTGAGTTTAAACATTCATTCACCAGCCTACAATTAAAAATATATTATTACGAATTTGAAATATTGTTTTAGGTCACCGTGGCCTGGTGGTAAGGTCTCAGCTCGTGAACCGTAGGGTTTTAAGTCTTATTACGTTAAATCTGTCAGGCCAATCATCCTCCCACTGGTGTGGTGTGGAGTGGGGGAGCCATGTTAGTTGTCGTCCTCGTCATCTGAACGAGGTTCAAAATTACAAAATCCTCTCCAAAATAGACCTAGCGTTACTTTAAAACGGGACGTTAAGATAAAAAAGCTAATCAAAACTGCAATATCTTTTTCCTGCTTCGTTGATGTCAAAGTGGGAAAGAGAGCTTTCTAGATATTCTGAATGTTATTCAGATCATTGAAGCATCCTTATAATGACTCATACCTTCGAATTCGTTGCTAAACTTGACGACAAAAATAAAAGTGCTGGAAAATGCAAAGCCTCAGTAACCCATACCTGCTGATTCTTCTTAAAAATTCTATGCGACGTCACCTCGTAACGGAAAAGTTATAAATGTTCTTTCTAAGGGCCAAAACCATTCACTTGCCTGTCTCTTTGAAATGTTGATCGCAATGATAGGTACTGTTTGGCTGTTATTAAACTAGGAATCGCTGCCTGGTTACGGATTATTTTCTTGCTTTTCTGTGCTTTGTGTGCAAATCAGTTCATTCATATTACTTGTGTGTCATAGAAATTGAATACACGGAGCTTTGTAAGCTCAGGTTCTGATTTTCCGTTATTCCAATTGGTAGACTAAATTCCCTGGACAACCACGAAAGGATTTCCATTATGATTTATGTTTCTCTATGGCTGTATATGGTGCTGTTAATTTACAAGCCAGTACATTTACTTAGAGTAATTAACCTGGCCCTTATATATTTTGGAGCAGAAAATGTAGATCTCGGAGCTATATTTTGGAAATCTTAGTTAAAATTTTAACTAATTAAAAATAAGCGAAATTTCTACCGGTACTATCAGAAAATATTAGTATACAAAAATGAGTTTTAACATCATTTTAAATTTAAAAAATAATCTTTTCAATGGAAATAGCTGGGAATTATCAATTTAATAGCTGCGAATATTTTTTCTGAATCTTTAGGGGGAATTTATATATATATATATATATATATATATATATATAGATAGATAGATAGATAGATAGATAGATAGATAGATAGATAGATAGATAGATAGATAGATAGATAGAGAGAGAGAGAGAGAGAGAGAGAGAGAGAGAGAGAGA
>JAOUZG010027119.1:5060980-5082867 GCA_026289955.1 Argiope argentata
GATAATGCAAGTTCAGGAAAAGAAAAAGCCAGAAGCAAAACAAATGCGCCTTATTTAAAAAACATATTTATTAAACAGAAGATTAAGAGAAAAAAAAAGATGCTATATGTTTGATACTATTTATAAAAAAATGCGATTTTTTGTTCCTTTTAGAAAATTACAAAAATGCCCATTTAAAAAATTAATACTACATGGTTAGTATGATAGTTAATACATAGTATGTCTAAAAACAATGCAATACAGAGCGTACAATGTCTAGGCATGCTGAGTACCAAATTATCGAGGCGATCTTGGGGAACATTACATCATTCATCAAGAAACGCTCTCCGAAGTTCCGATTAAACATGTAGGAGGTGGTTGACAGACTGCAGCTCGTTGTGAAAAACACGTCCCACGCATGATGCACTGATTCAAGCCCCGTCAGAATGCTGGTTAATCCATACGGGTGATATTCTCCGATCGAAGGCATTCGTTTTTGATGTTTGAACAGTGAGGAAAGACGTTCTATTCCATAAAGATGAATTCTGCGTTTATGGCACCCCGAGAAAAACGGAAAAGTGGTTCCAAAATGATAGAGTTGGACTGCCATGGTTCCAGTTTAAACATGACGATTAATTCTGAAACCCAGAATAAATTCCCACCCATGTTCTCTTGATGGTGATGATGTTCTCTTGGTGGTAACGGGTACTTGGCGTTTTCCACATGAAAGTCCGGTGAGAATCAATTTGCAAGATGAACCTGTTCTCGTCGGAAAAAATGACACAAACCCACTGTTGCGATGTCTACAATGCATGCTCTCTACTCCAAGCTAACTGCAGGCGACAGCGAGTTGCAGTAAGTGGAACATATCTGACAAGCCTAAGAGCATATAGACTAATATGCCGTAACCATCTGCATACTATCTGCCTTAAAACTGTCCTACCAATGGCTGAAGAGAGCTGACGAGACATATCTGACGTTCTATTCCGTCTGTTTCTTTTGGCAGTAATTGCTAAATACTGATCCTCATTCGACGCTGTAATTCTAGGGTCGCCTATACTTTAACATCTACTAACACTACAATCAACTTGGAATCTATCAAAATCTGGACATGACACTTTAGGAGATTCCAAGTCTCTTGGATACTTCCATCTGGGTACGCCCACATTACAGACGGCCAATAATTCTACCACGTCAACCCCCACTTCCAATACGTCCTTTGAATCATAACTATGTGGTTTTTACAATGAGCGGCTCATAAAAGCACCCGTGGACAGATTTATTTCTTTGCCTGTATTCCTTATAAATCACTCTCTTAAACTCTCGTATTTGTGACGTGTTATCATTGTCATCTAGGGTTTTCCTGTAATTTTGATATGATTTTTGAAGTTGTGTGTAGTCATTTTACGTGTGATCTATGCATTTTAGAGTTCTTCCTCCTTCTCTAAAACACATTCATGATAAAATATTATACTTACACCAGTGAAGGAATGGAAGAAGGAAATCATCAAGGGATATCAAAAGACAGGACAGAAATCGATATCACCGACTTAAAAATAGATGATTTTTTTTACCCACTAAGGTTGCATTTACCAAATACTGCATTAAACATTTTAAGATTTTCTTATTCGTAAACTAATAATTAAAACTATTGCTACAAAAATAGAATTGGAAACTATTATACAACAATTAGAATTTTTCATTTTAATCTGTATCTTTTTTTTCATATCACCTATTCGGTCAACATATTATCAGCATTAGTTTTGCCATGTCCATCGACTGCGACGAATTACATTTCTCAATAACAAATGGAACTAATACTTTGATACAATGCACTTTCATTACAACATCGTGATTGGCAATGCTTGCAAATTAATGAAATAAATTGGGTAAATTTGACCATTTAATGTTAATGGAAGAGTTCTGACCCAATTTTGTTTTGCAGTATCTTTCGTAAATGGTGTATGACAGAAGGCAACCATAATGTTAATGAGGGTGTATTGAAAGACATTGCGATTTCTCACGGAATAAAAATTGGTGAAAATTAAACGGTGGCTGGTAAATTTTGTCAATAATTTTCTAGTAGAGAATATACACTACACAACACCACTTCATACTATTACCAGCTGGTTATTTATATAATGTAGTTAGCAGGAAATGGGAGGGACATTGAAAGACACTCCTGTCCTATACCCACTTGTAACTGTTGTTCGACGTCTGATGTTTATTGATCAAAATTTTTTAAGGGATTTCAATGCTGGATAAAAGAAAGTCGATAGCAGCGAGCTATTTGAAATTCGAATGGGAAGTGGCTTTGTTTTATTGTGCTGACTATCGGAGAGAAACTGAAGACTTGTGCTAATTCACGTAAACAAACTTACAGTTTTTTTGATACTACAAAATTCTGAAAAAGTATTGTAAAAATACGAACAAAAAGTTAGAGACGAGGTTAAAAAATTAGAGTTAGTGAAAAAAGAGAAAAGAACAGCACAAAAAAAAATACAAATTAATATTATTTACAAACACAAAAGTAACAGAAAACAAAAGTATGGATTTATAGTGCTACTATTGTGCATAGCGTTCTTGAAATCTACACAATTCGTGATTTTCTTCGAGATGGCGAATCATTCTTTGAATTTTCATCCTGGATCCTTGGATAGAGGTAACACTACGGAACCAAGCTTGTTCAGGCATTGGCTTAAGGCAAGGAAGAGATCAGCATACATTCTGTGCCTATTGGATCGGCGGGGCATCAAAAATTCCGCAAGCGTAGAATGTATTAGGGATCAGGTTAAAACGTCGTATATATGAGGGAAATGGTCCGTGAAATATATATATATATATATATATATCAAATTACTTGGTAGAAGGGAGACTTTGAAGAGAATATGTAAAGTAAATCTCGGGACATCGGGGCGTATGTCCGTCTTCCCGATCCTTTTGACACTCTTTCATTATTCTTTTGCTTAAAAAAGGGTTTTAGGTAGAATTTTGGTACCTTAGTGTGACATTGTTCCATGTTAGATTCCGAGGCTTTTTTCGCCACTCTATAGGCTTCTTCATTTCCCTCATACCCAGTGTGGGCTTTAATCCAGGAAACTTTAATCTGCCTGTGTTGCATTAGATTTTTGCAGACGGTCCTCTCAGCTCGATTTTGGTTTCGGGGGTTCACTGCCGCTTGTACGCTGGCGTGATTATCAACTAATATTGTGATGTGTTGTAGATGAAGGTTAATAGCATATTCTATGGCTTATTGAAGGGCTAGAACAGCTTGATATACCGTATTAAAATTCTGCATTTTTGTTGGAAATCTATGTAAAATATTATGGTTTTCCATGACACAGAATGCAGCGTCAATTCCATTATCTGTCTTGCAACGATCCTTGTAAAGACGAATTCCATTGGAGAGGTGCCAACCGTCTTCAATGGAGATCTGATCTTGAAATGGATAAAGTGATGGGTGAACAGCCTACTTTGTTCTAGATTTTTCAACATCCTTCGCATTGATCGTTGTGAGGCTCTCTGGAAGGGAAACGTTGTCTATTGATTGATGCATATCTGCCTTATTGCTGAATCTTAAGAGGTAATGGAGGGATCCCGAGAATGAAGTGCTGATATTGGGGTCATTCTGTAGGCACCAGAAATTGCCAAATGAAATGGTCTTTGTAATGTTATCATTTTTTTTAATTCTTACTGAAGGATCCAAGCACCATGCTACTACACTACAAGCCAACATCCTTTCAATCGCAGCTGAGTAACACAATTTTTTTAATATCTGGGAAATTCCCCAATCGTTATTCATTAATTTAAGGACACTTCTATGATATAAGAATGTTTTAACGTAGAGGCTTTTTATATGTGAATTCCATTTGAGTTTGTCATCGATATGAATGCCTAGAAAATATACATCAAAATGATATTTTTGATATTTCTTTTGCAATAAAAAAAGGTGGACAAAGTCGGTCCTGTTTATAAAATAAGCTTTTTGAAAAATGATGGAAAATACCTCTCAAAAAGGAAGGAGGGGGAGATGCGAGGGGAATCGTTGATAATATATACAAGAATAATTTTATTTTAATGAAAAGGCAAAATTGGTGAAATAGCCGGATTAGAGAGACTTTGTCAGTGATTAACCACACAATACAAAAGTGATGTTCATTATTTTTTTCCACATATCTCTCAAAATTGAGTTGATAATATATCTAAGGCTTTTAAAATTTCATTAAAAAATTGCGAAATCTCACATTATATTAAAGATGAGGGACTAGCTATTTTATTTTCTTATTATTTTAAATATATATATAAGAAATTTTTTAATTAAATAAATGCTTGTAAATCCATTTCTTCGGGATTAGTTAAAAATTATATTTAGAGTCCTATATCAAAAAGTATATATTATTAAGCCTTATCGAAACATTTTTTTAAATATTAATAACCACTTGTCATTCAATTTTAACTGATTATTAATAAAAATTGGGAGCCATTTTAAAATTATTATCCTATTGCTTCATGATTTATGGTTTTACAAAGGAATCACTCTATTTCACCTTCTATGTAAAAACTTTAAACTTCATTTTGCCATTTAATACACATTCATCATTTAAAGAGTTTTTAAAAAACTACTTTTTAAAATTCACTAAAATCATTATTAAATTCATATGACACTACTGTTTTGAAAACATATACTTTGCAATAATATGGAATATTTCAGGTTCATTTTTGCTACTTCTCTCCTTGTACGGATGGGCCTCGTTACCTTTGGGTTACATAGTTTCAATCTTCCTCAAGCGAGAAAATCGCGGGCTCTCCATTTTTGTAGGGACCTGTGCATTCTTTGGTGAGTATTACATTCATATATTCTTTTTTTCAGGAACTTATACTATTTTCTTGGGTCCAAGACTTACATTTTTTAATTTCAAAATGGAATTTTTAATTTGCTACTTCAAGTTCTATTCATGTAAAAAATAAAAAAAAATAATAGATAAATAAATACAGCGGAGGAAGGGGATGTATATACACACAGAGAGAAAATTATTTTGGTGCAGAATGTATGTTTTCAGTTGATTTTTTCCATCTACCTAATCTTCATATTAGTCTGATTTCAAAAAAAAACTTTAACCATATCTTTAGCCATATTTGTCTTAGTTTGAATACTTTGCCATATTTATATTATTCTCTTGTTGATGCATTTTTATCAAATAAGAATGGAGGTGCAGTTACTGTTGATAAGAAACAAAGATAGTTTAAAGAAATTTTAATTGTAATCTTATTAATTTTTGGTTCAATATTCTGATAATTTATTATTTGGCATGTGATATAAACTCTCATAAGGCGCTTTAACTCCTCCTGCGCATAAAAATCCTTCTTCAACCCAATCTCGAGCAAGAAAAGTACGTAATAATGTCCTTGTCAGATAAATGGCCTTGACCTTGAAATAGAAAAAATCTGAGTTCACAAATTGTCTTTATAACCCACTTAGATTGTCCCACAGCTATTGATATCTGAAATGCCATTCAAGAAAAGTCACAATAAATTCCAACAATTCTTAGTAATCATCTACTTGTTGTTTCTTAAAAGATAAATGGATTTCAAGAAATTTAAGAATAGTAGAGCGGACATCAGCAGGCACTTCGTTGCTACCTTTAAGTAAATATTCTTATTCATCTCTGCTCGGGTTCCTCTAAAATATTTTGAAAAGCACCGTATCTGAACCAGAAGTTACACTTTTCAGTGTATCAAAACGGCCTATTAAAACCAACTAAAAAATCATATGAAAGCTAGAGAAATAATACCGAATTCTATTGAACAATTTTTTATTAGTACTAGCACAATTTATTCGATTTGTGTTCCCCGCTATCATATCAGAACAAAATATTCGCATTTCGTCTATTATATCATCTTTTTCCATAGGTTAGCAGATAAACATGTTCCGCTCTTTTTCTTTTCTTTTTTTTTGGATGTATTTGACATTTAGGCCTCCCAATAATATCTTCCCTTTTATCTATTCGACGTTTGCGAGTACCGAGAAAAAACTTTTCTTCCAAGGAAACTCAAATCCTTGCAAGTGTTTAGGACGAACTTCTTCTAAATGCTGTATTTCCCATTTTTTTTTAAATTTAAAGCTTTATTTATTTCCAAGCTATTGGTATCAGGCCTAAAAGCTTCTACAGAAGCTATCAAAATGTAAATAATATTTTTATCAAAAACGTGAGATATACGGCTAGTAAAAACATTTGCTACTTTTGTGGTAGTTTCTAATATTTGCTTATTGACGATAGATGAATTTTCCCTTCCTACAATTCCATTACATTTAAAGTAAAGGCTGTCACACGTTTCGATATTCCAATCACCTAACAAGACCACCACATAAATGGAATAATCAGACAATGTCTTGAATGGAACTATAGTTAGTAATTTTAAATACGAAAATAAAAGAGAGTAGCATCCTTCCAATGTTAACACCACCAATAACTTTTTGGGACAAATCGGCTAAAGTAATGACAATAATTTCTAATAAATATTAATGGACAGCTATAAATCACAATTGCAATGTTTAACACATGTAGTAAAGAGATTGACTGAAAATTATCAATCTTTTAAAGCTGATGTCTGCCACAATTTTATTGTAACAGTATCAAGAATTCCTCATCAACCGGGAAAGACCTCTTGGCAACGAAACTCTGTGGTAAAAAAAGTGACAAGGAAAACAGTCAGCAGAAGAAAACTGTTAACAGAAATAAAGGTTGCTATGAATGCAAATTCGCCAAACGCACAAAAGGTGCAAATATGCAAAAACTTTTATCTGTAAAATAATTTTAAGGATAGAAGTTTAAAAACTTCACAGTTTTTCATATGATTTAGCCCTTTTCACATATGATTTTTCTTCTTGCTTGAAAAGATAAGGGTGTGGAAGTGGAGAAAGAGGAACTAAATTTTTTTTAAATGGAAAAAAGAGCCATTGTAATATATATAGATACTAGCTTTTACCGCGACTTCGTACGTGCGGAAATCTTGATGCGTATGTGTGAAAACTTACGGTCTGATCACAATGTAAAACGTCATCAAACCGCATCCTTATATTGCAACTAAAAACAATTTTTCCCCGAAATATAATTTGTAGCCAAATTTTAGTGAAATGTCGGATGTGGCCTACAATTTTTTTTGTTAATAGAAATTTGTGATTATTTTGCTTTCAGGTGTTGTCATGCAGATTTTGTTGGATAATATTACACTTCTGTTACTGATGTACAGGAAGGAGGCCTTTGGAGTAAAAGATTCCTATTGGTTTTTCCGTCTTTTCCCCACCTTCAGTGTTTCCATGGGAGCAACGAGAAACTTCCAAATTGCCCTCAACAATGCTGCTTGCGATGTATTTACCAAAGAAGATCTTGCTATGTGTAAATCGTCTACTGTGGGTACAACTTTGAATCGTTGCTGCAAAGGTAAATATTATGTTTCTAATATATTTCTTCCTCTGGGTAGGTAGTGGAATTTTTGTAGTTAATTAAAAATTCCACAACTAGAATAATCTTTTTATGTAATCTTCAAAACAACAACAATAATCTTTCTATATAATCTTCAAAACAACAACAATAATCTTTCTATATAATCTTCAAAATAACAACAATAATATTTCTATATAATCTTCAACTACCTATGCAATATCCCATTACTCGAGAGATAGCTTTCCATTAGAAGCAAAGAGCTAACAAAGTTGTAGCATTTTTTTAATTTATGGAGGAAGGCGATGAGTTTGTGAACCGTTAGGGTTCGAACCCGAGTAATGTAGCCACTTGACAATTATTCTTGTTCGAAGGATATTATCTGGCTTATGAAGCTTCTACCACATACTTTCCCATTAGTGAGTAATTGATGAGACGAACGATACATTTTGCACCAAGCATATAGCGAGCCTGAGTGAGTTTTTGGTGGTGAGGTTGGCTGTTTATTCTAATGCGTTTGACAACTTTTGCTGTAGCTAAAGGACGCCACAACAGATTTACGAAGGTTGCTTATACCACGACCGTGCCACCATTGTGGATAATATTTGGATTGCCTTAGGACCGAACTCGCAACTTTAGGGTTTGTAGCCGAGTAAAATAGTCACTAGACAGAAGTAATTATTCTTGTCAGAAGTGTGTCATCTGGTGTATGAAGCTTTTATCACAAATCTTTTCTTTCCTAAAATAATTAGAGTTCAGGTATTTCAGAATATTGGACAGACCAAGTTTCTATTTCAATTGCAAGAAAAATTTCCTACTTCTGCAAAAACTGCGAAGGAATCAAGTGTTCTTTAGGGGCTAGTATAAAAAAGAGCTCTTAATTGATGTCTATTAAGCAAACATATGCTCAGATGTCACTTGAGAATTGTAGGAAAACTGCTTGTCCTTCAAATCCATATGGACGATTGGTTATTCTCTACTGAATAAAGAAAATTCATAGGATGTTGAAATAATCGAACTTAAATGTAAAAGGAAGGAAATCTTGAGGTAAAGAGTCACAAAGGCGCCTCTCTGTAGTTTCTATGAACGGGCGTTTGGGGCATTTCAGATAATAAAAAATTTAACCGAACTTTTCTCGAATTCAGCTTGGTGGGAGTGAAAGAAGAATGCAGAAGCTGAAGAAAAGCAGAAAATCAAACCTCACCCAAGTCTAACAGAATTAGTGAGTAGCCACGAAGCCACACTCTTATTCTCTAAGGATAGAAAGATCCCCAAAAAATGGAAGACCAAATATGATTCTGTCATAACTAGGCACTAGTGAAATCAAAGAAATTCTGAATGTTAAATTTTGCATCAACAAGATCTATATTTCTACTTAACTGGACCTTTATTCAAAAAATAAACATTTCATATTTCTTTTTGAAGTAATTTAACGAAAGAAATAACATGCAAAATTTAAGAAAAAAGAAGAAAATTAAAGATAAAGAAAAGCAAATAATTACAAATGTATATACTGGTATGGGAGTGATATATGGGAGTGTATATATGGGAGTGAATCAATACAATAAAACAACACGTGTAGAAATAAAATGAAATTAATAAAAATTGATACTTAAAATTTATTAATAATAATAAATGAAACTTATAATAAAAATGTAAAATAATTGAGATGAACAAATAAAGGTAAGGGAATACACTTAGAAGTAATTACAAAGTTTAGCAAGTAGTTAAATTTTTAGAAACGCATGAAAATTTATAAAAATTTACTTCACACTATATTCTCAAAATGCTCATTGTCTAACCAGTTAAAAGAAATATCCGGCCATACGGAGATTCAGGGAAAATACTCACTTCAAAAGTATGTTTTCTTTAAAAATATGCAAATTCCACACACAAAAACACTAAAAAATAAGGTTAAAAAATTATATTTAATTTTTTTAGTATATTATGAAACACACAACTCTCACGACCTCTCTGAAAACACTCCCTCCCCAAACTCTGAAAAAACTCTGTCGACTTAAAGAATTCATGGCCTTGCCTAATGTCTACAATTTTGCACAGAGAAGAGAGGAATGATACCTTTATCAAAGAATATTCGAGAAAATTTATTCTCATTCGTTTTGGCAACAAATAAATAGAAATGACAGGCTATGCTGACAAATGATATGTATTTTGTTTCCCGGTGAATACTGATTTATTATTATTTATTATATTTGTTTAAAAGATAATTTTTGTACTTTTATTCCAGATTTTTGCTATCGTGATTGCCATACAACGATGAAGCACCTCTCATTGATAAGCAAAGAAACACCATTTGGTTACGGACAAGAAGCACTGTATCTCGGCATAGAAGGCATCATTTTCTTCGCCATCTTGTTCCTTCTGGAGACCAGAACTGCGACCAGATTTCTGAACATCATGGCACTCCGATTAGAAACCACGTGGAACCGGATTGATCGCGTCCTTCTTCGACGTCCTTTCACACAAGTGATTCTAAGAGGCGAAATCGAAGACAGCCAAGTTATTCAAGAAGAAGAAACGATTCTAAATTCGAATGCAACGCAACAAGAATCGGGTGGGCAAGCTCTAGTCGTCTTGGGATTGACGAAGAAACTGGGAACCTCCTTTGCTGCAAAGGGTTTGACATTTGGAGTCAACGCGGAGGAATGTTTTGGAATTCTCGGAGACGTTGGAGCTGGCAAAACGAGCACCTTCAGGATGTTGACGGGTGATGACCTCCCGTCAGAAGGAAATGCCTTCATATATAACTATGTTTTGAAAGGAAATTTCAGAAAGGTATGAAATGAAAGTTGAATTAGTGAAACTTTTTAGAATGTCAATTTATATTACAAAAACATAATAGCAGAGAACCTATGTTCATCATATAGCACTGTTCCAAACACATTGCAATAAAAACAGCGAAATTAAGCAAGGAGCATAAATAAAAATTTTATTAGCTCATAAAGTCACATTAAGCAAGAAATGGTTAAAAATTCTTTTAAAAAGAATTAAGAGAAAAATATTTGTAACTTAGAAAGGAAAAATAAAAATTAATTTTTAATCTTTCATAGTTTTAACAAACAAAACATAATCTTATTACAAAATATTATTTTCTCCATAACATTCGTTAACTACAATTTTTTTGAGCAAAACATTCTTTTCTTTCAGATAAACAGAAAATAGTATAGATAAATAAATTTTTAATGATAATTATTAAAACTCATAAACAGTTTTAAATCAATACATTTACTAACCCTTTCATAGGCCATTTCTTTCTAGTCATACAATTTTAAAGTATTTTAAGGATTGAAATTCGCTTAAGAAAAGTAATTCATTTTGTTTATTAGATAAATTTAATTTAATTAATTAACGAATTTGGTTAATTAATAATTAAGTAAAAATCAAGACACGCCATCTTGTGTAAGATAAGGTATTAAATTATCTTTTATATCTTATAGAAAAACTTGTCAGAATTTAAGCCAACCTACATATCTTCACACCAAAATTGATAAATTGGGTGGGAAGCATACTTCCCATGACCCTTGAAATGGTTAAATAAGGAAGTAATTTAATAAAAAACAAGAACAAAAGCCGGAAATCACATAGCATTTTGAATAAGGAAAAGTCAAATTAAAAAAAATGCCACCATATTTGTTCATCTAATGCTCAAAGTTTTTCTTTAAAAGAAATAAGGAATCTTTGATTGATTCTATTGTACTGCAGTGAAATTCTAAAATAAATGAGACGAACTTTAAGAAATTATTTAATTAAAATACGGAGGATATGAAGCAGAAAGCGTTTGAAAAGCAAAAACGACTCCCAAAGGATTTTTAAATTTTTTTTTTTAAATTTTGCATTTAGTTTAACCAAAATTAATTTGAATTATAGATAATATTTATACATTAATATAGATAATATTTTAACATTAAATATAGATAATATTTTAACATTAAATGAGGAATAAATTAAAGAGAATAGGGATAAATCTAAATTAAAAATGAATGAATAAGGTAAAATAGCTAAACTAAAATACAATTCATGTAGTACACGACAGATGCTGAATGGATTTAAGAATTCCATTACAGGTTTGTCGGAAGGAAATGGACTTGTTGCCACAGCTCAGTACAATGTATAGTTAGATATGCTTATGACGAACATAAATAGGCACCATTTTACGAGATTTTGAACTAAAGGCTAGTGTTTTTAAGAAAATTTACACTCTTCTAAATTTTTAGAGGAAATGTTAAAGAACTTACCTCCCTTTTACTCAATAAAGGAAGGTAAATTCTTTTTGCCATCAGATACAAAGAAAAGAAAGTTCCACCCATTTCTGCCATTTCAATATCTAATTTCAAAACGTTTGAAGATTCTAGAATAAAAGAATAGGTAACAAGTAATATAAAACAAATTTTATAGTCAGTTCGTACTAAAGTAAAGAAATAATTTTTTTAATTCGATTTACTTTTTTATTAAATAATTACAATTACCGCTTTAGAAGGGAAGAGGGGTGCAGTAGTTTCTGAGGGTATGGACCCCTGAGCACTCGAGGGCAGAAGTCTGACTTCTAGCTCACACATATCACAAACACTTTTAACGGGTAGGACATCATTTATGCATTTCATTCATTCTTCCAAAAATCGTAATTTAGATCTGGAGCAGAGAACTATCACCTTTGACCCAATACCCCCAGGGGCATTACTCTTAACATGGAGAAATGTGTGACCACGACAGATTTAGTTTCCACCACACACACACAATCAAAATGCATGAATTTTCTACACCAGTTGGGATAACACAATACAGATTAGAAATTTTTAATTTTGTTTATTCTATATTACTTTAATTGAAAGTACTTCAAAAAATCGATGAATTCAAAATTTTGAATTTTAAATGCATTAAACACAAAGAAAATGAAAAGAATCGTTTGAAATAATAAGCCGAAAATGTGTTAAACCTAACCTCATTGACATAGAGGAAAAACAAATTGAATTCATTACTTATTTGTAAATGGGTACATGAAGGATTTTTGGCAAAAAAGTTAGATTTTAATTAATTAATGTAAATTAATGAATTAATATTTGAAAAAATTATATTAACAACAAATGTCATCTACTACAAATTTTAAAAAAAAATTACTTGAACTTGAATACAAGAATAAAAAGTATTGAAAATTTGAAAAAAAAATGAAGTAATGCAAGTTATCTAAAGAGGAGTTGTAAAGTTCGGATAAAAATAGTTCAAAGTGCGTACTAGATATGACGTTTCGAACTGTAATTTCCAAACAATAGCAGTTATCATTTTTTTACTTAAGTTGTTCATTGGGATAACTCAAGAATTTATTGAATTTGAATTATCATTTTATCTTGAATCGCAAGAAAATTTCGAGAAAAAGAAAACTACAAATCCCTAGGAGTTAGATATACCTATCTGTGAACCGGAATTGTTAGAAAACGAAAGATGAAATTAATTAGTGGAAATCAATTCGAAATTAATTTGTGGAAAACAAATAATTAAATGTTCAAAGTTGTTGATGATTTTGATGATGATTAAAGGTTGATGATTTTCAAAGCAAGTAAATAAAACTTTTTTTTTAGATTATAATTCTTTATTCTCATTTTAATTTATTTTGTATGATAATTAAGGAAGGAATTAATTGTCAATTTTTACTTACAAAATAAAATAAAAATAAATAAAAAAAATGTTAGAATTCATAAAAAAAAGTATTTTACAATCATTTAATGACTTGGATGATAGTAAATCAGTTAACTAATTTTCAGTTTTTATCATGTGAGAATGTGAAGTTGTCTTGATTTGAAGTTTGATTGAGTCAAAAAATGCACGGTCAAAAAAAAAAAAAAAGTGATTTGTTGCATTTGATGCATCAATTTTTCTTTTTTAAGGATTATTAGAAAATGATAAAGGTTGTCAGATTTGGCGAATTATCACCAACAAAAATTTACAACTTGGCAAGAATGGCCACCATGTACCTGGTTCTCCTTTTGGCCAGTAAGGGCTAGGTCGTAAGAGGTTATTGCCCAATGAAGAACAGAGTAGAAAATGGGAATGAACGCGAAAACAGCGTGAAGAGATACAGAAAGTGATAGATTTGAAATTTTCAATTTTTCTACCTGGCAAGAAGGCTTTATAGCTTTAATGATGTACAAGGGGAGGGGAACCTATCGTTTTATAAATAGTTACATTTGCGTACTATGATAGTCACGCTGTTTAAAATTGGTTTAAACTGATTTTTCTCGAAAAAAAAATTCTGGTCTCAAGAAAATAATTTTAGAACTGGATTAATTTTGAGATGACCCAAAACCATCGCTTTTTTAAATATTGGTGATTGCGAAATATGAGTCCAGTGAGAACATGACGTTTTTCTGTCGGACTGATGCCACATGATTTAAAAAATTAATGTTCTCATAAGAAAAATTGAAATTTTTGATAGTTGATTTCATATTTTTTTTAAAAAATTTATCCAGTTTTTTTTAAAAAAATGTTTTTATTATTATGTTTGCACATTATTATTTTTTGAGTATGTGTGCAAGCAAATAGCACGAATGTTTTTAAGATTTAAATAGACAAAACATTGAAAAAGAGAGACATTTGAATAGGATTTAGATAATCATATTGTCAGATTTTTTTTTATTTTTAGTTTGCTGTTACATAAAAGTTGATACATAATTTGGCTACTTGCCTTTAACCATACAGACGAACTATGAGACTGATGTTTTTAATTTCCGTTTCAAATTCTTCTTTCCTCTCGCAGTGTCAATCCCACATTGGTTATTGCCCGGAGACGAATCCTCTCATGGACGATTTAACGGGCAGGCAGACGCTCTTACTTTACGGTCAATTGAGAGGTTTACGTGGTTTCGAATTACATAACAGGACTAAAGAACTGATCCAAAGCTTCGGTTTGACAAATTGTGCTGATATGCCCTCTCAATTATACAGGTATGTAGATTTAAACATTTTCCCTTTTTTGATTTAATCTTTAATAATTTTAGATGAACAAGGGGATATTCAACTCAAAAACTTTTGTTATGAGTAGAAAACATAAAACAATCCAAAATACTATAAAAAAGGCATGAATAAAGATTTCACATAGAATAATTAGAGAATACTTGAAAATTCAGAAACGCGTATTCAATGGCGTGTCAGTCGTTTTCTGGTTATATTGTTTGTTGCGCATATAAGAATAGGGCAAAAAGTGTCCTTCATTCACTCAGAATCCGTTTATAAACCTGCAAACATTCGGATGCGTCTGTCCTGGTACTATTCCACTCACGAAAATATCCTAGCTCTAAGACTGCAACTAGCTATTCCAAATAACAGACTAATCTCTGCTTTATTAGTGTTCGGTAATTGTTGTGTTTCCTACATATGCAGTTTTAACATTAACTGATTAAAGCTGAAATCTTTTGCACCTTAGGAGAACATTGCCCTTATATTCAACCAATTGGAGTTTGCCAGAAACGCAAAAAATGTTCAATTCTAAACCATACGAACAAAGAGACCACAGAACAATCTCCCTCCTTACTAGCATAACATAGACGTCCGGCGTTCTGGAAACCTCCGCCCAGCTCGATTATAGAAAGGCCTTTGTAAAACAAACCAAAATTTGACTTGTAGGTCTGCATCAACTAGAAGATCTACATTAACTTATTCTTGTTGAAGTATTACAGCCCAACCGGCCTTTTATAGAGAACGATAATATCAAAGCGCGAAGTTATTCACTGAATGACGCTATATATGAAATGTAGGAAATGTGAGAAAAAAGAAAAAGAGAAGCAAATAACTACTTATGCAGATACAAGAAATAAATAAGAACGCACAATTAAGATAAATAAACAGGAGAGTAAATAAATAGAATAAAAATAATAAATATGTAAAAGCGATAAAATTGATATCAATCAAGCGAGAAAATAATAATAATAATAAATTGTAATCGTATTAAAGAATATAAAATAAATAATAAAATATCCAAAAAGTGAAATCTGCTATCTTTCATGTTATCTTGTGAGAACATTATTATTTTTTAAGCATTGTTTGTCTTAATAAATTTAGGACCTTAACCAATTTAAATAGGTTTGAAACTCTTATGTGAGTATTAGAATAGGTATACATTGATATATCGAGAATCTGTTGCATGGCGGACATTCGCGCCAAGTTGTAACTTTTTGTTGGTGATAAGTTACAGAATCTGACAACCATCTTTACCATTTTCTAATAATCCTAAACGCGAAAAATTCATGCCTGAAAAGCGATAAATCGCCAATTTGTTGTCTATGCATTTTGTGGCTTCAAAGATCTCAAACCAATACAACATCATGCTCGTACATGATTTTAAAAAAGTGTAACAACATTGACCATTTTAAAAAAGTGTAACCATTGACTTGAACTTCTGAATTCATAATTAAAATTCTATTTTAAAATGGGTTTTTGGTGATAGATCACCAAATGTGTCAACCTTCTGCATTATTTTCCAAGAGCCCTAAAAGCGAAAAATAGATATCTCAAAAGCAGTAAATTACCTATTTGTAGTCTATGCATCTTGAGGTTTCAAAAACTTCAAATAAAAACGGCATCATGTTTTCACATAATTATAAATAAGTAGAAATTTAGTTATAAAGATTAGCAATTAATTATATATTTAAAAATCCATGAGAGTTCATGAAGGCTCGGTTTATAATATATCGACAAATTCATAAACAGCAAAGTTGAATACAATCTTCTTGACTTATGAGCAAGATATCGAGGCTTCAATAAACCTTCAAGTTCTTTTGCACCGAGAATGAGGTTCAAGATTTTTTTGTGAACCAAGTTTAGAGAAAATATTTTAATCATTTAAAAAAAATCAAAAAACGAAATTTAGATGAGTTTTTACGTTTTAGATTTCTCTGAGTTAGAAAAACAAAATTTTGACATTATGGCAAGATGTGACATAGATAACTCAGATACGCATTGATCTGAATTGATGAAATTTTATTTATGGTCTTTTCACTAGCTCAGTAGATTTCTTTTAGATTCTGTGGCAAATCTATTCAGAAGAAGCTTGTCTGTCTGTATGCTTGGATGTATGTTAATACACATTAACTATAAAACGAATAGAACTTGATGAATATAATTAGGTACAAATAGATTTAAAATTCCTATAGTAAAAACCAATGAAATTTTCATTCAAATCCTATCAAGGGTCTAAAGTTTGTCTGTCTAAATTTTCAGAATCCTGTAAACGTGGTAATTAAAAAAAAGCAATGACAAATATATGAAATTCGGCATATAATTTTGTGGTTGCAATTGTAGTTTTGTATCTAATTTTGGTCTTTCATTTAGGTATAAAAATGGCATCTGAAACACTTACTCGCCTTTATTGGAGAGAATGCGAAGACGTTTTGCGGAGACCACTCCAGCAATATTATTTAGATTAACTTAAGACCTATCCTTTACAAACGAAAATAAACAATAATGACGGTTGAAGTTGATATCAAGGTTATCAATATATGAGCATAAGTGAAACTGTTTTTTCACTGCAGAAACTAATATCATGAATAATGTGGAGGTCAGTATATTGCCCTAAGACCGAGCTCGCAACGGTCTGGTTTTTAGCCAAATAACATAGCCGCTAAACAAAAGAGATTACTCGTATAGGGAGGATATTATTTGGATTGTGAAGCTTTCGCCCCATACTTTCTCACCAGTGAGTCAGTGTTGAGACGAATGATGCATTTTGCGCCGTGTATAGCAAGATTCTGTGAGTTGTTGCCGCTGATTTTGGCGGTTGCTTCTAATGCACCTGACAACTTTTGTTGCCGATTTAAGACGCCACAACATATAGGTAATATACAACATTGTAAGTAGGTTGCTTATTCAAAGTCATGGTTCGCCATCGTGGGTGAATGGTAGCTGAGGACCGAAAGGACCGAACTGGCAACATTAGGGTTTGTAACCGAGTAACATAGCCACTAGACAAAAGTAATTACTCTTTTCCGGAGGATGTTATCTGACTTATGAAGCTTTCACCACAATAACAACTAAAACAGAAACAACATGGGGTGAAAAAAGAGAAAAGAAAGGTTGTTGTATTCATCTTTGGTAAATTGCAAAATTATAATTGAAACAACTAACTTTTCTTTTTTAAAAATATAGTTATGCATTTTATTCTTTACCAAAGTTTTATTCACAGGAAATTAAACTTTTGTTTGTTGCAGTGGAGGAGATAAAAGAAAACTTTCGTTGGCCATTGCTCTAATTGGATCCCCACCTTTGCTGTTACTGGATGAACCTACTTTAGGAACGAGCCCTGAATCCCGTCGACAAATATGGAAAGTTCTGACTCAAGCTCAAAAGAGAACGGGAGCAGCCGTTCTATTTGCAACTCAAAGGTAAATATTAATTGTCATTCTTTTTTTCGTAAGCGAATTGAATTAAGTAATTTGTATGAAGCTGAAGGATACACATATAATAATACACATATATTGCATGATATTAAAGAATATTCACAATATTATATAATGTTCTTAAATATTGAATTATATAAAACAAGATGTATCTAAAAAGCACTGCGGACTGAAATATAAAATAATTCATGAGAACAAAATATCTTTATTCTTCTTCAAAAGTAACATTCCATTACCATAAAATACATTTTTTAAATATCTTTGATAAAGCTGTTGGAATGAGTCATCAAAGGCATCTTATGGAATGGACTAAAAAACAGATTTTACATGCCATCGGATGTCTGCAAAATATGTGTCCTTCTGAATCCCCGTCAGACAAGGAAACAAGAAATGTCCATAGGTTCCAGATCTTGAGAGTACAGTGGATGTACTAGGATAGTTACGTGGCGTTTTGCCAAGAAGTTGTGGGCATATCTCAGTATGGGCGCGGACGTTATCATGCAACAGACTTCACTTACCAATCCTATGAAACTGTAAGCGAACACGTTGAAAGAGTAGCAAGAACTTCTTCAAAACAATTTCGTCGAATTCAGCATTGACAGTTTGTCTTTCTGAGATAAGTTCCTGGTTCGTTGCTGTGGAAAAACGTGATCAAGAGTAACTTAATTCTGGACTTCTGCAAGTGGTTCTTTCCGGGATGCGGGAAGATGGTGAGCACTTTCATGCTTTGCTGCTACGACTTCGTATCAAAATGATAGCAATAGCTCTCGTCTCCTGTGATGAGTATTTGCAGAAAGATTGGATCATGGTTACACGTACTCAACAATGTGCGTACCAGTTTCCTTCTGCCCGTCGATTAAGGAGTGCGGTACGAAAGCGAAAAAGCCTTGTGTTTTCCAAAATCAATTTGAATGATGGTGCTAACACTGTCCTTGCTTATTCCCAATTCCTCCGATATCCATCGTAGAGACAGTCGTCGATTTTTGTAACGGCATCTGTCGCACCCGCTGGATGTTCTCGGTAGTCGCACTTACTCAGGATCGACCAAAATGTAGTGCATCAATGATGAGTGCATTTCGAAAATGCATTTTCTGCTTACAGTATCTTTTCGTGTACCTGCACCAACAATTTATGCGTAATAGTAACTTTTTCCCCAATTTGAAACAGATTCATGTTAATCCGTTGCTCCATTTCAATATGACGGGAGATTTCAATTCGCCCTTACGCCTTTCGACTGCCCATAGCAGAATAATCTGCATCGATTTTTCGAATTCCTTGCTACGTGGTGTCTCTCCACATGCCCTTCCCAACGCATGCTCCGGATGACATTTCTCAATCACGTTGCTTTTGAGATATCCATCTATTCACCAAATATTTTAGATGCACGTTGTATCTGAGAAATTGAGGGCCAGCTATCAAATCTATAAACATAAAACGTGATACAGAAACCGTTGTTGTTACTTCTTGCTGAATGGCAACATTCAAATCTGAACGAATCGCTGCACGGATGCTTCAGGTTGCTTTGTTGAACGTTTTTATAAAGCATTTAGTTAAAAATTTCGCAAAATAATGGACCTGTAAATTACAAGTAGGAAAATTCTAGAGAGATTCATGTCTCTTAATCACTGTTCAGTCAAATGAGACAAGATAAAGAAATCAAGAAATAAATGTTGAACAGAAAATTTAAATTAACTTATTTTTGTTCTCATAGTAAAAAAATTATGGGAAAAATACTTTTACTGTCCGTCAAAAGTAACATTCATTGACTATAAAATGCATTGTGTGTAGATAAAGCTGTTGGAGTGATTGAATGGTAGCCAGAGGAAGAATCACATCGACTTACCAAAGGAAATTGATTTTCATACCTTCAAAAACTATTGCTCACTAAAAAAATATTATACCATTTTAAAACTTTAAAAAAAATTAACGATACCATCCCGTTTTTGTACGTTTTCCCACATTAGTTTAAACTTTTCTTTTTATTTTATATAATATACAATTTTAAAAACTTTGTAAAGGTATCATTGAATTCGAACTCTTGCATCAAAACTTTAATCGGGTGTTTTGCCAATGTCAAAATTAAAATTAAAAAAGAAAAATAATTTCTTTGGCATTAAGTTTGAAATAGAGTTTTCACTTCTGTTTTAAATTCGTAGTACAAACATTTTTAATTTGCTCTTATATTAACTCAAAGCATATTGATTCAATAAAATTCCTGTTACCTGTCATATAAAACAATAAGGTGCTATTTAAAAAATTCATTCCATTTTAATCATTTAATAGCAAAAAATTAAACAAGAAAAGATTAAAGTGAAATCTGCTATGGATATTTCAATGTATCGTGTCAGAACATCATTTTTTGAACAGCCAAGATCCATGTTCTCGTGCAAGTTAAATATTTTTATTCATTTTAATTGTTCAATCGAATGAGTCACTTTGGTATTGCAAACGATCCAAAAAATCTTTGTCTCGCATTTATTGTTTGAAGGAAATATTACATTTCCTATTTATTTCATTTCATATAATCACATGCTCAAAATGACATTTTTCTAGGTTTTATTTGATGTAATCATTAACTTATTTTTTTTTAATCAGAGCTTTTGTAAATGCATTGGCAATATTATTAAAAGCAGATTTTTTGAGATGGTCGTGCAGATAATACGAAAAAATTATTTTTCACCTACGAATTTTTATTGATGCCAAAAACCTCATCTCCAAAACCACATCATGTTCTGACATGATAATATTCCATGCAAACAAGCTAATCGCTAAAGGACGATGATCATATAGATAAACATTGTTTTCATGTTAAAAAAAATTATAACTCTATGTTTGTTGTTTGTTTTTTGAAAAATGTAATATGCATCTTACATTCTAAGGATATTTCAACATGCGATATTCCCCATTAGATCGCCGTAGTTATGAAGCCGCGGTGTTCTAATAGTAAGGTCCCAGCTTCAAGATTCGAGGATTTCATATTCGAGACTTGCATCCACCGAAGAACCCCCATTTAAATAGATTAGGTCTTAATGTTTTATCGCTGGTATAATGTGGAAGTTCAGGAAGAGGACCGACAATTCAGATACCATCCTCATTATCTAATCGTGACTCAAACTTACCGAGGTTTTCTCCAAAAAGCTGAATTGTTGCTTTGAAAGGACGTTAATATAATTAAACTAAACTTATGGAGAACATGCAAAAAGAAGGAACCATACCGAATGGTGACATTCATTCGCCAAGTGAGACAAATCAACAAGTGACATCACAAATAATTGTGAGATTATTTAAAATACTGAAAAAAAAAATGTCATGTTTAGATCTGTCACTGATACGTTTTTACACATGTGTAAAAACGTACTTTCGAACGATCAATGAAACAATTAATTTCCTTTTATTTTAATCTTCAAGAATTGGATGTGAAACTGTAGCACGGCCAATTTAAAATGTTAGAGAAATAAAAAGAATTTGGTTGTGAAGGCCACTTATTCCATGAATTCTTTAAAATATTTACCATACATAAAACACCTCTCATTTAGTTTGGATAAGTATTTTTTTATTTGAAAAGTTCAGACATTTTTGAATGAATTGAGAATGAATCCTGTCTCTCAATAAACACAGCATTAATGCCGTCAGCGCTCTTATTTTAAATTCCCATCAATATATAATTAATCTATAAATGATATATTAGCTCCATAACAAAATGTATGAAATGAAAACGCATAAATTTATTGTCATCATTCATGACATTTTTGACGTTTCAAAAATTATGGATGTCAAGATTTAAGAATTTAAGCTCCGAAATATCCTGTTCACTTTCCGCTGATATTTTTTAGATATTTTCCACCGCTGATATTTTTTAGGTTTGATATTTTTCAATCCCTACCATTAGTTCAACCTCGACCTATATATACCTTGTTCATATTCACATATTATAAAATGCTTTTTATTCATCCTCTCAAGTTCAAATATATTTTTTTAGACTTGTAGTGGATGACATTTGTGTTAACACAGTTTCCCCAAATATTAATTCATTAATTAAATTTAATTCATTTTTAATACTTTA
>JAOUZG010027119.1:5083267-5098612 GCA_026289955.1 Argiope argentata
GACCATAGGCCATCTCTTCAAATTTATGCTGGATGTGAAAAAACAGTTTGAATTAGAAGACTATTCGATAGGTGCCATCCCCATGGAACAAATATTTACTGCATGTTCTCGAACATAAACATTTTTTAATGCACAGACATATCATTGAAGAACTTTCTTTTCTAAAATGGCGAATATGTTTTAATAACTTTTTCATTAATACTCCATGAATGTTCTTAGACAAAGCCGACCTTCTCTATTAAGGGGTCTGGATGCAAAAAATTATGTGGGGCCTTTAATTTTTTGTAAAATAAAAGTTTTTTTTAAAGTACAAACATAAACATATATTTTGATTATAAGTTTATTTAATGTGTGATTTGATTTTTGCTTTTAATTATTTTAGAGAAATTAATTTTTCTAGATTACAGTTTTTTTACACATTTCCTTTATAGTCATATGTTTAATATAGCTAGTACATTTAAACCTGCTGTACACAATGCTTAACCGAAGACGAATTATTAATTTGCTGGAAAGGTGCTCAGCACTCTCTCTTACGACTGAAATATTTAATTAAAAAATATGAATTAATTTGAAATGCTCTTAAATCTATCTTATATTTGTGCCATAACAGTATCAATTATACTGTTAAAAAATAGCATCTAAATTCTCAGTCAGGTTTTCTAACTTTAATTTTCTATTTAGGAATATAATCTTTTTCTTTATCAGAAATTTTTTCCGAAATATTCAAACACTATTATTTCCGCTTCATATAAAAATGGTTTACATTTTTAATTTTTGTAACTAAAATTGAATCAAGAATAACTGCTTTTGATAGAAATAATTTATTGATATTGATAAATTTGGGCAATATTGCAAACCATTATATCAAACATAAAATAAACGGTATTTCTGGTATTAAATACCAAGGACTTTTAATTTCGGGAGCGGTATTGCACCAACACATTCTTTTAGGATATTACAAATTTATTCAAACTGAGTATGCATTGTTTATACCGAATCTATTTTGGCTTCTCAATGAGTGTCACATAATGATTTTAGAGTAATGTTTCGGAAGAATTTCCTCGCTTTTTGCAGTTGCAGAAAATAAGAAATATAGACGTTGCAGTATCCAAAAATATTACATTAAAAAATGCGTAAATGGAAATGGCATCACAAATTAAAAAAAAAATAATGCAACTGGAAAGGCATAAAAACTGCATTAGGGTTCAAAATATTTATTCTACATTGTACTCCTTATATTTCCCTTTTATTTTGATACCATTGTTTATACCTGGACAATTTATAATACCTTAAACAAGCTTACTTAATCTTTTCAATATAATTTTTTCTAGTTCTTCTCCAGTCACATCAAGTATTTCTATAAACCCTATAAATGATTCATTTAAAGTTAACCTAATAATGACCGAAATTTGTTCCTTATGGAAAATATGAAGAGTACATTTAGACACTATAGTACACCGTTGTTTTCATTCTGTTTTTAATTATATTAAATCATTTTCTAACACAGAAGTAATTTGTACTTGTAATCTATGTGTTAAATAAGGCACGATTTTATTTTTTGAGTTTTTTTTTTATTCTGTAAATATGATATATTACTACATAATCGTATTTACTTAATAATTCGATTAAATAAATAAAAATTTCTATTAGGAGTTCCTATTATTTTCCCTTAAAGTGGAAAATTATTACTCTCTAAAATAAGAATCAATCACATTCTTTGAAATAATTGCCTCCCCGTTTCTTTATTTATAGTAAATCGATTTGTTTGATCTATACTCGAATATAAATTTAGATGTTTTATAATTATTTCAAATAATAAACGATTTAAAGAGGCTAATAGAATGCTCATGATCTTGAATAACATTTGACAGGTATCTCTAGTTTGTATAATTCCTAATAAATCATGTCAATTGTTCATTTTCACACCTTTTAAAAAATAGTATACAATAAAACAAAATATCGAATCTTGCGTTTTTGAATACATTAGCCAGCTGCGAAAATGTTTCGCCATTTGGCAATCTTTTTAAATGAATAATACGTAGAGGAAAATTATCTATCTTTAGGATTCCTTGAAAAACAACTTTTGTATTAAACAGGTTCGATTTTTCACAATACAAATGCCAATGATGTGTGGGGGTCCTTTGGAAGCTCCTTGGCTCGGGGGTATTTCATCCCCCACTCGGCTGAAATGATTAGTGAGTGACAGACAAAGTACGTTGAGCATAATTTAGCTCAACCTTCTAAACTTATTCGTTTTAATTGTATTTGGTTATAAACACAGATAAGTTACTTTCAATTGATGAAATATCATCATCTTCTGATTCGATCATATTCGTATAAATACAATTCTTCAAGGAATCTTAGTTTCTGCATTTCCTTTACAGTATTATGTAGTTTGTGAGGATCTTTTTCTCCAGTTGAATTGTAACTTCAGATGTAAAAGCAATTTTAAAGCCAGAAAACTTCATAGACAAGAAAATATACCTACTTGTGACTTCTTGAAGCTAGGTGTTTCTTTTTCTTTTTTTGCTAATTTCACAGCCAGAAGAATATATTCTTCCCATGGACATGATTAGATCAAACAATATTAAATATTTTATAGTATGAATTTCCAAGTACTATATGCAGTCTAACTTAATAGATAAGGTAAATGACAGTGAATTATTGTTTTAAATTGTAAGATGTTTTTTGCTTACTCATTTTTTTAATGTACTGATTGGATCTCTAACAAAACGTTTTTAAAAAGTTAACATTGATATTAAAAAAATTAAAATACTATCAAATATACATTAAAAATCTTCAATGACACAAAATGAATTTGCAGATAATGGTTATTGCAGACATTTTGCAGAATTTTTTCTTAATAGACAATATTAATTTGTGATTCAAATGTGTCTATTCCATAGGTTTGCTGCTTGAAATAAGCATTCGAAATAGTTTACAAGAATATGGTGCACACATATTTTTCTTGATTGTAGGAGTGTCAATAAAAGTTACCATCTTGTTCAAAATTATTGAGTAGAGATGGAAAAACAGCAATTCAAATCATTACACTTTTTATTACACATCTTTTCTTGTATATTGAAACCATAAAATAAGGAATAAAATGGAGGAAATATATCCAGGAGTTCTGTAGTAAATGCTATTTTGATAAGTTAGGTGCATATTTTAAAGCAAAATATTCTCATAAATTTTAATAATATCTATGAACAACTTCATTTCAAAGTCTGAGCTCGACTTGGTGCCCATTTTGAGGGAATATTTCTCTTCATTTCAAAAAGTTTTGAATAGCTTGGTATCAAAATAATGCAATTTTTTTTGGTTTAGTTCTAAATAAGAATGTTTTTAGCTATTTTTTAAAAAAATTCTTGATTTGAAAAATAAATTTTCAAGGCTTAAAGGACAGAGAAACTGCTTATCAGCAACATTAAATTTTATTTTCCAGAATTATGAGGTTATAATTTCCTTGATGAATTTTTAAAGATTTGGCCATTAAGAATTGTTAAAAATTTGGCATTAAAATGGAATAAATGTTATGAATTTCACATTCAAAAAATTATGATTAAAGAAAAGAGAGGAGATGAAAATAAAACTTTTCAATTAAAAGGTAGAGACCCTTCACTCAAAATCAAATGATTAACAACTTATTTTTGGATAGATTTTTGATGTTTAAAACTAATTGTTTCAAAGCTTTTCAAAAAAAAAAAATCATTTATGTTTTCAATGAAGAGCAGAATATTTTGAGTAATTTATGCTTTAACCACTTAGAAAAATGCCGTAGAACTGCTAATCAATACTGACTTTGCAACCAGTAAAGTATTTTAAAAAAAAAAAGCTTTTTGAAAAATGTTCATTTTAAAATCTTCATTCATGTCTTCGATCATATATAGATTATATTCACATATATAGATTATTTAATTAAACTTTCCTAAGTATTCCTGAATTAAATTAGATGAGGGTTTTCTTACATGAAGAAAATTGAGAAGATGCATTCATGTGAGATTGTAAAAAAGCTATCATAATATCTCCGCATATGCTATAATTATTTGCAAGCCCAATCTTTCAATGAAAGCAACGAAGGAGCCACGCTCTGTAAAAAATCTTCATTCAGCTAATTAACAGGAAAAATCTGACTTATATAAATAAAAATTATTGTATTAAGTACATTAGTTCATTCCAATTTATTCAATGATTATTGAGCAGTATTTTTTAAATTTTAGATAAATGTCTTAGTATTGAAGTTTGCATTCTGCATTTCTTTTTTTACTAAATGATTAACTTTCTCACTTCCCAAATTTTCCATATGAGCTTTTATTCATAAATTATATTTTTGAGTCATCTAGCCTCCCCCCTCCCTGTTCTTCTTTAATTTGCTACTTTGGGATTAGTTGTTGCCAGGAATTATTGATATCTTACAAGTATTTGAAGTTGAATAGTCTAATGCTTCTAGCAAAGCTGCAAATTCCACTTGGTATATCAGTGCTTTTGCCAGTTAGTCTGGCCAGATTGGAGTATCAGTGTGCTGTTCTCCAAAATGCAGAAAACCGCTCTTACACTAAATTCTGTTGTTGAACCATCCATGTATATTTTAAGAAGATGGATGAAGGAATATTTAAGATTTGGTCTTAAATGGTGAATTTTAATGAACAAGTCAACTAATACATTATTTTTTCTCTGTAAATCATTTGATTATGATTATGTTGGTAGGAACAAACTTTCTTGAAGCTTACATAGGGCTATTAGGGGATCTTCATATAAGAGTTGCAGATGCAATTCTATAGGAACCTGTTACAGAGTACAGTTTATGTGTTCATGGTAATTTTGGGTACATTTTTGCAAATGGTGATATTCATCACATCAATGCTAAAATATCCACTCAATCAACAACTTTATGCCTTCTTTCGTTGATTTCCCAATTGTTTCCAATGATTTTACAAAGATTTTGAAGTTTGCAGGCATAGTCTATCTTTAATGTGGTTTGTCCAGTTAAGTTGATTGTCTAAATATATCTAAGGATATTTAAAGGATTTGGCTCATTCTGATGATTTGTTGTCCCAATTAATTCTAAAGCTTTTATGTTGTTTGTTGAAAGAAAAAAAAAAATTATGCAAGAATTAAAACAGTTTATGGTAACCTATCCATGTTTTGAATTTAATTAATGCCTGATGTATTACAATTGAGACTTCTAATCTGATACTGCAATATATTACAAAATGCTTGCAAATGTACATTTGTTAGCAGTCAAATTCCACAAAGCTTTCCCAATATAAGAACGTTAAAGACATCCTTGTGTCTGTTTCTGTGTTGCGTGTCCCTGAGGCAGTGAAAGCGTTTAATATTTTCCAACAAGACATGGAACAATCTGCTGATAAAGCAAGGATATATACTTTGGCCTAAATTGTTAAAGTTTTCTTTGTGATGGAGGTTTTCAAATACAATTCAAACAAATTACATTCATCATGTGCAATTTCTTCTGTTTAATAACATTTTTCTGTTACATTTATGATGTATTTTTGTTATTTTACAATAATAATAATAATAAATAAATAAATAACAGCCTCCATTCATTTACTGAAAGAGAATTTTTTGTAAACACTTTAAAATTCAATGAAAAAATTCAATCCTAAAACTTTAAAGTATAGACATACTTTTGTGAAAATGAAAACAAAATACTGAATTTTCTCTCCTTTTTTTTTATTAAAAATAATCAATTTTAATAACAAAAATAGGAATTTCAAATTTCGTTTTACTCAAGCAACTCTGAGCAAACTTTAATGAAAAATAACAGAAATATAAAGTTCTAACAAATAGTAACTAATGTAAAATAATCACCATTGTGATATAAAACAGAACAAGATTCTAATATTACAATAGAAAGATTTAAAAAGTAGCAAAATATATAGAAAATTCTTAAAAAAGATTAAACAACATGATTTTCCAAAAAATATAATTATATATATTAAAAAAATCACCATGGAATTACTTTTCCATCATAATTGAACATAAGACCACAATGTTTCTCATTTGCCTGCCAGATAGTATCCAACATCCCACTGACACTTGTGGGTGTCGTAATCAAACCATCTTTACCTCCCATATCAGTTTGCACCCAACCAGGATGTAGAAGAAAGCACAAAATTCCATGAGGTTTTAAATCAACAGACAAAGATTTTGTAACCATGTTCAGGGCAGCCTGATGAGAGGAAAAGAAATTAAATTAAGGTTAAAGTTAAAAATTATTGTAATTAAAATGGAGAACAAACAATTGTAACAAATAAAAAAATTGAACAAAAGTGTACCTTTAGGATTTCTTGTATAATAATACTAACCACTACCTTCAATGTTTTGTAATAAAATGAGATGTGAATATAAATTCTAAATATCAATAATTGGACTATTTCAGCCCAAAATTGAATGCAAATTTACAATTTTAACCTTAAGGATACATAACAAGTTGTTGAATTTTGGGGCATCTGCAAGCATATTAATATGCAAGCTGTCAGATGAACATTCCCTTGGTAGACAGTTTGTTAAAAACTCTTAATATTAAAGTTGTACACATAATTTATCTCATACAGTTTTTGTGATGCATTTGGCATTCTGTCAGCACATTTCATTAAGTCAAAATTCTGTGAAAATGAATATACATGAATATTAAGTGACAAAATAATTTTCAAATTTCCTATATATATATATGTGTGTGTGTGTGTGTGTGTGTGTGTGTGTGTGTGTGTGTATTAGAACAATTAACTACATTTTTCAATGAATAAAAATTTTTATTCTGTCATGAACTGTAGGTCACAAATAAAGATTAAAAAGTTAAAATAGTTATTTAATTTAAGGCATAGATAATATTATATTTCTTTAACATTATTTTTTAAAAAAAAATAACTATTAAGAAAAAATTCACTTCTATTTCATTAGATGGTTGGGAGGTTGATATTCGGGTAAAAATTTATTCATTACAAAAAAATCCCCATTATACAAACATAATTTAATTTTGTAATAAAATTATTTCCATAAAATTGAAGAAATTCATGGGAATAAAAGTTTTAAATAATTGGAAAATTGAATTTAGGCATTGCTTTACTTCTTCTTAGTTAGTAGCATGAGGTCAAAGAAAATTTGAATTTAATTTATTTGCAACCTTATTCTTCAAATGTGTGTATTACTTATTCTTGAAATTATAGAAGAATGCCATTCTTGAAGAATTTAAACATGCACTTCTATAAATGTTAAACTTTCCCTCATCTCTGCACTTCCCAGTTCTCACATATGTGAAGAAAATTATTATACTACATCATCTTCCTTTATAATGTTAAAAATAATTTTGTATCCTCATACTCCATTAACCATCCATATTAACCTTATATCAAATGCAATATGCATTCATATCTTGTAAGTTTTCTTCGGAATATTTTTTTTCTTTACATTCCCAATTTAAATAACTGGTGAATAAAACTATAAAAAAAGATAGAAACATTGCTAACTAATTAGTTGACACAATCTAAACAATTGAAGTAGCAATGTTTCTCACTCTTTTAGTATTCTGTGCTTTAATCTTCTCATTCTAAGTATTTTTTTTCTGATACTTTAATTTGTTCTTACAGTCAGTGTTACCATTTTGAGTATTATACATCATTAAAATCAATCTGAATAGAAGGGAAAATTTATTAATTAAATTTAAAAAAGAAAAAGGTATTTTATAAATAAAATATAGCTTCAAATTCTTTTATATCATGAAAACAGAAAACTTCTTCCTAAACTCAATATTTTTCAGATTGAAAAAAAAAAAATGATGAAATCAATTATGGATATTAGTGATTTTTTAGGAGCAAAATCAAAATTTAAAACTTTTATAAAGAGTTAAGAAAAAAAATTCCCAAGTGAGTCAGTTTTAGAAATGGTTGTTGATTCATTACAACAATAACAAATGCAATAAGTATAAACTGTAGACACTATGAAATCATAAATCACAAGCAAATAAACGTAATTGATAGGGTTGAAAAGTTTGAAGTTCTCTATTTACCATTTTTAAAAAAATTCAGTCACTGAAAAAATGAAATACAGTTTCTTATAGATAGAATTCAGTTGTAGTAGTTTGCGAAATCATTAATAAAAAATTACCAATTAGTAATAAATCATAACTTTTGAAATATTTTACAATTCTGATAATTTGGAAAAAAAAAAAAAAGATCTGATAAGGTTTATTCAGTTGTGTGAATAATTATGGAAAATTTTAGAAGTTCAAAAAATTTCCAGAATGTGTATGCACTTTTTATGTTGCAATTATATTAGCTTACTAACATCAATTTGACAAAATTTCTATTTCATGCAGTATCATATGGAAAATATATATCAATACAAATGCATATAAATTAATTAATAAGTCATTTAAAATTACATACCTTGCTTGTTCTATAAGCGTAACTACCACCACTTGTGTTATCATCAATTGAACCTACTTTTGATGTTACGTTGACAATTGCAGCACGAGAACATGACAAATTGTTATCGTCAGTTCTTGAAGCAGCAGTTTTTAAGAGGGGCAAGAGTTCCTGAAAATACAACAGGTTATTCTGATGCTAAAACAAGAAATAGGGCACATATTAATATTTTAAAAAAGAAAATAAGAAAAAAAATTCAACAGTATAAATGCATGCAGTCATAATTGCATAAAAATAAGTAAATAAAATATTAAATTCAGGAAGATTTCAAGGGTGAGAAATAAAAGAGGTTTTATGCTGATTCATTATTGACTTTTCATCTATATTATTATATAAAATGGGTAGTTACTTTTTTTTAATTAAAAAGTTTAATGTTCATAAATAAATATAAAATTGAAAAATAGAAAAGTTATCGCTTACATTAGTACATTAATGGGATAAAATATAAGAAAAATCTTTATCCTTTTAAATAAATGTAAAAATATGCTTAAAACTGAATTAAATAAACAACACAAATAAAAGATAAAAAGATTTCACAATATTGCTTAAAAATATTCGAAACTGCAGATGACATTTACAATTTAAATATTTATGTTCTTTATTTCATTAGTCTTATTCTAAATCATTTAATTATTTATAACATATGTCACATGTCAAATTTTTGTATCACTGAACATGTATCAATATAGTAAAAAAGTAATAAAGAGAGAAAAAAACTCTTACTAAAAGTTTTTTTGGGATACTTTCTGGAATAAATACTAGTGCTATTAAATCTTTACATATTTATTTTTGAGGGCTTAATTCATTTAAGTTGAAAATTCCACATTAAATACAAACATTTCAAAAAAAAAAAAAGGATCAAGGCACCAAGAAAATAATTTTACTAAATAAAAATCTTTGAAGCTTTGCAAAAATTATTATATTTTATCCCCCTTTTTATAACTATTTTATGAATAAAAATCTTTAAATCAGTTAAATATAGATGAAATTCTACTTCTAAAATATACAAAATTGTATAAGCAGGAAGAAGATTATTTCCATTTTATTATTTAATAAGATAACTAACTTTATAGAAATACTAAGAACATGTTTCTCCAAACTTGAATAGCAGATAAATAATGTCTGCAAATTAAAATTTGGTGTATATATATCAAGGCATGTGACTTTCTTTTTTGCAGGGAAAGGTTGTAGTGGTGTAGATAATAGCAGATAGGATATTTTCATATTTTTATACTTCAAAAGAAAATAATTTGTATAGAAGCAAAGCTTACGAAACAAATTTAGTTTTCCACCGGCATGGTTTTAAAATAAAATAAATCACATCTTAGTAATAACCACATTAAATAATATCAAAGGATATCAATATTTATTGAATATTGCCAACATTCAAACCTGGGACAAAGGACACCTTCCTAATAAAATTACATCTGATATTAGTAAAATCCTCTAATTTATACTCTTATTTATTTATAAGACTAATCCACACATAAATTTTTTAAAAATATTTCAAAAAATGTATGCACAAAAATTATCTATTGTTACACAAAAAAACTTAAGGTACAAAATAAGAGAATGCTTAAAAATTTAAAGATAAAAAACTTACTTTGCATAAAAGAAGAGGACTAACAGTATTCACTTCAAAATTTTCCATCATAGCTTCTTTTGTTACATTATCTAAGTTTGTCCGGATTAATATACCAGCATTATTTATAATCAAATTTAAGCCAACAGCACCAATTTCTTGTTCCAACTGTTTTCTTAGTTCTGGGAAACTTTTATCATCTTTGATATCTTTAAATAAAGAAAGAGAATATCTAGATTTTAAACACCACACAAAGAATCAACCTAATTAATTAAACAAATACTAAAGGAAGTAAATATATATATTTATTAAAAAAAATATTGAATAAACAGTGCTTTTAAAAATAGTTAAAACAATTGAATCATAAATCACTATTAAATCATACCAAGCTGGAGAATTTTCACTATTGGATTAGATTTAGCTATTTGCTGCAGCTCCTAAATTAATAAAAAAAAGTAAATATTAAACACTAAAATCCTGGGAATAAAGGCAGAACTTTAATATTTATTGAAATTAATGTTATATCATATTATAAATAAAATAAAGAATTTTTCAATACAAATACATAAAGTTGTCAATAATAAGAACAATGAAACTTAAATTGATTCAAAAGGTGATTTATAAAATTTAACACATATAAAATTTTTATAATTATGTACACACACACAACATATATAAATAACTTGATATAATTCTACAATGAAACAAATCCTATTGATATAATTATTAATAGCCTTTCAAAATCTCCCATCTGAGGAAAACACAATGTATTTAAAGATTACAAAGCGAATATCCTAAAATAAATAATAATAATAATATGTAATTATGTCTGTTTAACAGTAACAGAGTCAGCTGATAAAAAAATTGTCATAGTTTGACTATATAGAAAAATCGGTCCATGAAGGGAATATCAGCAAATTATAACGTTTTTAAAGGCAATGTATTAGTTATGTGAGTTTTGATAGGTTAGACTAAACTTTTTTTCACCTTAGCGTGAAATCTGTTACACAATTCTCTATTTTTACTGTACTTTTTTCCCTTTTATAAATGCAAACTAATTAATTTCATAAAAATATATTTCTGGCCACTATCGTATGAAACACCAATAACATATAATATGTTAAAAATAATAATGCTGATTTGGTTATTAGGATATGTTAAATTTCCGAAATCTGATCATAATTGCAATTTCACAATTGCATAATAAATAGCTAGAAGATTGCAAAAGTTAATATTAAAATTATAGAATGAAAAAGTAATTCAATTGAAGAAAATTTAAATCACACTTACATCAGATTTACTAGGATCACGACAAGTGGCAAAAACATAATTTGGAGGAGAAGGAAGATTTATTAATTGTTTAACAAACTCGAGACCTAAACCGCGGTTGGCACCGGTAACAAGGACACTAGAAATTCGCATATCGAAACTCAAACTTAAACAGTAGTAATGGTAAGGTATAAATGAGATTTTCTATTCAATTTCTATTTAAGAAAATCATCTGCTAAACTGTTAATCAGATTAATTTTACAATCACTTAACAAAACAATATAAGCAAAACAGAAGTAAAAAAATTATGTCAATAGTTAACAGTTATAAATAAGTTTTACAAAATTACAACAAAATATTATTAAACTAAAAATCTGATTTTGAAAAAAAAATGTTTAATTAATGTTTAATGAAATAACTTAATTGATTCTTAATGAAATTTATCACTTACTTTGATCAAAAAGATAAAAAATTATTTGAAAAATAATAATTTTAAATCCAAATAATTTCACTCTAGAGCTTTACCGAACTCCAATTAAAAACAATTATCAATAAATAGGAAATAAAAAGAAATTGTATTTCTGCAATCTTGTTTTATTTCTTATAACCAAGTTTGAAATCAGGCTTTTTTAAAAATCTTGATTGCACTGACATTAATGCAAACTCGCATAATATATCTTAGGTTTTATCATTTCGGAATGACACAAATCAGCCAAGGTCAACATCTCTTTAAGTCACGGACAACTTACAGAAGAGGGAGAAGTTTGGAAATGACACAGTTATTTTCCCCCTATACATTACAGAAGCGTTCCATTTATAACCTATACTCTTCCCTGTCGAGAAATAACATTCAGTTCAAATATGTCAAACTAACTGACATCCTGGCGCAAAGGTATCACGTCTTCCTCTTGATCTGAGAATCCTGCCTTCGAGTTTCTGTTAGGATATGATTGTTCTTCTATGAACTATCTGTAAGTATTTGAAAGCGCCCCTCTGTAAAGTAGGACCTGCGCAAGCGAATCTGATGAGTGTGTAGCAAGGTCGTAGTCTTGGTCCTAGTTGGCGCTTCTTCTTATTCTTATTCTTCTTCTTCTTCAAAAAAAACAACAACATATGCTTATTTGGTTTAAAGTCACTGACTTCGTCAGTGCGCTGGTTGTCCATGGTAAGTGTTATTAGTAACAACAACATTATGAACTTATTATTTTTTTTTCATCATGTGTGAGTATGATGATGCTTTGGTTTGAGGATTTTGAAGCCTCAGAATGAGTAGGCAACAAATTGGCAATTTATCATTTTTTGAGGCATCAACTTTTAGCTTTTAAGGTTATTAGAAAACAAAACAGAAGATTGTTGCATTTCACAATTTATCTCCCAAAAAATTATTTAAAAATAGAAATTTAATTTGTAATTCAAAAGTTTAAGTCAATTGCAACATTATTAAATTTTTTGTTGTTAAAATGTTTTTATAATGTGAGAACATGATGTGCTATTGATTTGAGGTTTTTTGAAACTACAAAACAATCGGGCATAAAATTGATGATTTATCGCTTTTGGACATCATATTTCCGCTTTTAGTGTTAGTAGAAAATGGTAAATATGTTGTCAGATTTGGCGACTTATCACCAATAAAAAAACTACACCTTGGCGCGAATGTCCGTCATGTACTCGATTCTCAATATATAGAAGCATGCGTATTCTGATAATCACATGATTGTTTCAAACATGTTTAAATGCGTTAATAACTTAAATTAAGACAAACAATGCGTTAAAACAATATTGTTCTTATATGATAACATGAAATTTGAGTTAGCATATTTCCTTTTTCATTTTGATAATGTAATCGACGACCAATTTAGTATAATAGAACAAAATAGAATCATATTTATCCTTATTCAAGATTACTGATTGTTATATTATTATTAATTACAGATATCATCTGCTTTGTCGCAAAATCGAAAGTTGATTAATCTTGTTGTTAAAAGTTAATGGTCCTTTATTATGTTGGAATTTTGGCTTTCATCTTATAACTTTCACAACTTAGTTCAAGATACTACACATCTTACTAGGATTTCGATTATGGTGTTAATCGAACTTCTGAAGACAACATTAAAAGTAGATCGTAATCCGGAAAGAGAATGGAGGCGCGAAAACATCTTAGCAACTGTGCTCCGTGGTGGCTTGAGGGAAAAGATCCTGCCTTCAGAATTAAATATTGAATGTTCGCATCTTATTTGTAGTAAAATGAGATTTAGTGTGTTGTTATCTGTCCTTCTTTCGCAATTGAAAGCGGAAAATAGTCTCATATAGAAGTTTCATTGTGTTTCAAAATCGGACGCTAATATAGTTAATTAACCCTGCTCCAATTTAAAATGATTATTATTTCTTCGTAAATGCATGATTTGTTATTATAGATAAGAAATAATCTTTCGATAACTTTTATTAACACAAAATATTCAAAGATATTATTACGATATTTTAATGGTACAATAAGGTTTTCATAATATCGAAAACAGTGTGTAGACACGGAAAAATGTTTTATCCTTAGAGATTCAAGATGATGGATTGATATTTTCCTCATTGTTATCACTATTGAAAACTGTGTTGTTTGGAAATACTTTCGCTATTTTTCTGGGAGAGAGTATTGTTACATGTTAGAGATGGATTATTATTTTTAGATGACACCTTTATTATGTTACCAGGATCCCCCTCGGGAGGCACTTTGAAATGAGGAAAGGATGCTTCCTGCTTGGTGGTTGGATCTCCTCTCCTTGGAGGTTACATAAATAGGTGGGGATTAGAATTCTTCCCATTGATGATGGGATATACTTCCTACTGGAAGGGTTTTACCGTGACTAGTGGACTCAACCATAGTTTCCTCTTGTGGTGCTATTGTGGTGGTCTGGTCATTCAGTTTTATAGTTTATTTCGTGTGCTTACGTGTGTCGAAGAGCTTGATATGACTTATTATGGTACGTCATTATTATTGAATCGACAAACGATATTTTCACTATACAAGCGTATATCGTGTTGATTTGTTCGATATATATATATATATATATATATATATATATATATATATATATATATATATATATATATATATATATATATACCCTAGCGTTCGTCACTTAATAGATCTACCAGCACAGCAAGTAGAAATGAACTAATGTTTTCAAACTAAATCGGAATTATAAGCGAACAATATAGCGGATCGTTTACGAATTGTAAATTCATATGCTTCAAAATTTCAACATCGTCATGCGGCAGGAATAGAAACACAAAGTTCATACACTACCTGAAAAAGCGCTTCAGAATCAAAACACCAATGTGTAACAAAAATTGAAGCAACTATTTTTAACGGAAATTCGATTAGGGAAGATGCGCTCATTCCACCCATTCCCATTATTCTCATCAACAGGCTTTTTGACTTCAAACAACTGCAGTTCCCCATTCAACTTGCATTCTCGATGACCATCAACAAGGCGCGAGGTCACTCATTTCAAGTGTATAGAAAATAAAAATAAAAAGTGTCAAGTGAATCTAGAAAATCCGTGTTTTTCACGTGACCAGTTATATGTTGGAATCCTCACCAATCGGACAGCAAAAAATTTATTTGTTTTTGCTGTAGACAGAAAAAAATATATTTTGTTTACCCTAAAGAATTTAAATAATTTGTAAATATAGGATAAATATTATTCTTAGTTCTCCTATATATATCATTAAATTTCAATTAATATATTCATTGCCAGCAAGAAAATGAAAATCATAATTTCTATAATTCCTAATTAAACAAGGCAGCTATTTTAAATTTCAAATTATATTCCCAAAATGATTTGTTTTGTAACAATAATGCGCCGGCTACCAGCTACTGTATTAAATAAAAATGAATTTGTTTCGGCAAAGAATTTTTGCATTTCACCTACAGTCCTGGGTTCCATTCTTAAATAACAACAAAAATGCTTCTTTTGTACTAAATATAAACATTAGATTTTTTTCAAAATCATAATTGCTATGTTTTCATTTTCTGAATTAAATGTTTCCATA
>JAOUZG010027119.1:5122932-5137918 GCA_026289955.1 Argiope argentata
ACACACACACACACACACACACACACACACACACACACACACACACACCATTACCAGCAGATATAAGACAGTAATTATCATTCATAATATAGATATTATTCAGGTGTTCATAACATACTCTGGTTTTGTGAAAAAGCTAATTTTTCTATGAAAATACATTAAAAACAGCATCAGCTATGCATAGAAAGTTTTAAATACATGATAGAATTGTGCAAAGAGCTCAAATTCAAATGAACATTTTGCAAATTGTTTGTTTTTGATCGTATGCAAGGTATCAAAACTATTTATCTTGTTTTTGTTTAATTCTTTTCAAGAATTCTTCTGGAATTGCTCAATTCTTCATTAATTTACTTTATGCTACATTTTGCAAAAACATTCAGTGACAATAAATACACAATGATAAATAATCTCAACTTTCATAATATAGTTAGTTCATTAACCTTAAAACAGTCCAAGAGCAATGCTTGGGAAACATTTTTATCATTACTAAGCATACACTTAAGCAAATGGTTTTCCTTTTATGAACCGAGTAATCATATCTAATCCATATTCAGGTTGTTCATATGGCACCATATGACCAGCTGACCTAACTAATACGTGGTAAAAATCGCCAACATTATGCACATATCCGGCAATTTCATTTTTTCCATCGAGTCTCCAAATTTTCCTGTCTGCGTTTTTATATTCATCACTGAATTTCCATTCAACTTTGGAAAGAAAATCCACCATCAAAACGTATGGCAAAGTCAGATCTAACTGCCCATTGTACATAAGCACTTTATAATTATTCATGATAGTTACTAACTTTTGCTTAACGGATTTCATAACATCTGGAATCAAAACATTTCTCACTTTATTTGGCTGGTTGAAAGTCAAATTTCCAACGTGGGTCGCTTTCCTAAATTCAGGTAATTCCACGTACTTTTTGTAGTAAGAATGATCTTCCGGTTCTTCGGTTTGCAAAAAATTATAAGCGTAATTGTAGCCAGCAAACTCGAGAAGATAGTTCGGATTGGTTTCTTCAGGAACATCTTGTACAATATTATTAAACTGTGAACGAGCCTGAGCATAGCTACCATTTCTAATATGCTGTACAGCCTTTTCAGACGCGTTTCGTATGATCTCTGCTTGCTTGCGATCGATGAGTCCTAACTGGTAATAGTACTCGCTGTAATTCATCTGAGTTTCTGGATCAGATAAACCGTTGCCAATGCCAATTCCTTTAAATTTGATTTGAGCGGGGGGACCTGCGACGTGGATCTTGTAAGCGATAGCAGGGGTATATTTTCCTGAAAAAATTTAAGACAATTAGCATTATAAGCATCGAAGAAATCATAAAAAGAGTTTTAATCGCTTAACTGCTTTTGTACATATACATTGCATGTATTGTCTTATTGCATTCTTAAACTTCTAAACAACAATTTAGTATTTCATAATTGTTAAAAATAAATGAATATACTAGGGAAATACATGGATACCTTAAATATTCGATAAATTATCATTTGCTTGTCCATGGCAAGTGTCATTAGAAACAACAGCAACAAAAGTTGATAAATACATGCAGACAATTTATCCATGTCGTTCGACGGAAGAAAAATAATTGATATGTAAGAATGTTTAGAATCCTTACTTTGTTAATCTGATTAATGCATTTCCTAATTTTCACTATTACTAACGTTTTACTGCGAAAGCAGAAAACACAATTACGATGTATTTTACTACAGAACTTTTAAGTAAAACAAAAAAAGAGCACATTTAACATAAAAATATTTTAGATAGAATTTTCAAAAACAATATTTCGAAATTTACGTTGCAGGGCAACACTTTTTTGGTAAATATAATTTTAAAAATGAATTTTTTGAAAGAAGGATTTTTGAGCCCTTCACTAGTAAATTTAAGATCAAACATTTGTGAAGCAAATGCATTTTAACATTTTAAAATTCTACTTAAGACAGGCTAGAAAACTGGAACAAAATAAAGCAATTAAATAATATAAAACATATTTCAAAGAAATCGAAATCCAAAAGAAAACATTGGTTCATTAATTTTCGGAATATTTAATATAAACAAAATATTTAAGAGAGACCTTAGTCTTCCTAATGAATTACAATTGGAATAAGAAAAAAGAAGTATTTTCCCACTAAAACGTTATTCGCATGAATAAAAATGTCTGACCATAGCCATAAAAGGGCTGCCTTTCTCATCATTATCATGATAAGGAAATCGAAACTTTAAATCATAATGATAGATTTTGTTTAAAAATAAATTTGGTATTCCACGCGTTCGCCAGAGCGGTCTCATACAAATAATGAGTTAAAATGTAACAAGTTGTAGTAGAAGAATGCAAATGGTGTTGCTGCCGACCTTTTTCAACGAATTCATTAAACAGAAATGCGTGAAAGAACTTTAATGAGGATTAAGAAATACGAGTTTGTTAATGTTCTAAGACATTCAGCTTCTTGCGTTAAAAAAATCTGTATAGATATTTGTTACGTTTTGTATAGAAAAATATTTACAAATGTCAAGAATACATTATATAAAAGCATAGGTATGTAACTGGAAATAAAACTAAAACATTAAAACAGAAATATATTTTATATTTTTAACCGAAAACTTTCCTTAATGAGTTTTTATACCAGAAAATTACATTTACTTTTTGATAATTATTTAAAAAAAATTGCTTGAAAATATTAACATATTAATGAAGGAGTAATTTGTACATCAGCATTGTATAGTACTCAATTAAAATTTTTTTTTTCACAGTTAATTTTGATAATGTAGTTTGCTTTGATGTTCTTTAAAAATTTAGTTTCATCCCTGCTCTTTAAATAGGAAATAACAACTATCATTTTCAAAGGAATTAAAAATTTGAAAACGAATGAAATATTTCTTTACTCGGCATTTCTCTTCATATTTGATTTTGCCATTAAAGAAAAATTAAACTGAAGTATCTTATTAAATTAAAAAAATATTACATACACATCTTATAAAAATAATTACGGAAATCAAAATAATTACCGAAAAATATATATTATATTCCCAATAAATATATAAAAGTATAAAAAAGTAAAAATATTTAAAAGTTTTAAAGGTAAAGCTTGGTGTGAAAGAAAAAATCTTCTTAAAAGATCTTCTTTAAAGCAACTCTTAAGTACATATTCAAGTAATGGAAGATATTATTATATATTCGACGAGCATATTATTCAATGAAAGTAAATTACAGGGTTCTTTTGCTCAATTTTTGTATACTTTTTTTATATATTTTAATTTAATTTAATTTGTTTCATATCTATAAAATTCAATATTTTTAACCGATTTTTCACTTATTTCCTGAAATTCTAGGTTTTTTTTTAAAATTTCATTTATGTGTTTTGAAAACATTAGAATATTTTTAAAATTTTAGAAATTAATTTTCTTTTAATTAAATTTTGATTCCAAATTAGTGGCTCCATCTAGTAATGAATAAATAATATTATTCAAAACATTTATTATAATACTGTTTAGTTTAAATATTAATAATTGGAAGATAATTCGATTAATTAACATTTAAATGTACTTATGATAAAAATATTTTTTTGAAAAAAAATTGTTTTATATTTTTTCTTGTCTTTAAGAACAGTTTTGCATTGTTTTTCTCTCGGATTTTATAGCGTACTTTTCCATAAAGACGTTACTTTTAAAATAATTTTGTTTAGCTGATTGTTCCAATATGTTCATTTTCATTCTCCTAAAGATATATGCGCTGTATTTGGTAGTCTGCTATCTTGTATAATATGAACACGCACCCACGCAAGGATGGTATAGAAACGGTCTCCATATAACTAAACTCAGTGGCAGGGCAGCCCATGTGGTTCCTGGGTTACAGCGTTCGTATCTGCTTTGTTCCGGTTAGGAGATCAGCCTAAAATTTTTGAAACTTTTTTTGTACTAATAAATTTAATTTAAGAACAAAACAATGGAGAATTTTTTAAAAAATGCACACATTTTAAATATTATTGCTCTTTCTAGTTATATAATTGGATTCATAAATATATAGATTAAAAATTTTGGAAGTGCGTATCACAATAACGAAAGTTGTATAAGTCTTCTAAAATAACATAAGTCATAAGTCTAAAATTAGTTTTAAAATATTCAGTTAAGGAGATCATTAAGGAGGCCACATGACATATATCTTTGAATTATATTTTTACTATCCCTGCGAAAGATTACCATAAGAGGCTAGTAAGAAATGAAACAAAAATGATATTTTTCAAGCAGATGTAGAAAAGTGAAAGAAATTAACGAATAATATGAGGATTGGCTATATAGCTATATTTTACAGTTTATGTTTATTAATAAAAATTGATAAAGAAATTTACCTCCGTATGATTCTCCCACAACATAAAAGTCATTCGATGCGTATTCATGAAACAATTTGAAAAACTGCTGCAGAAATTCATACAGATTGTCGGCCACGTGATCTTGATCTTTGGAATATCCGTCATCATGGTTTGTGAAACTAAAACCAGTTCCAACCGGATTGTCCACGTAAATTACATTGAATTCCTTCGCCCAAGTATGCGGTCGTAATTCCACAGTCAGGTTTTTGCGAATAATGTATGGGCCATGAAGCACGAAAAGACCGATGAGATCAGAAGCTCCAGGTCCACCTTGCAGCCATAGGATTACAGGCGCTTTGGTATCATTGTTCTAAAATATAAAAAAAAGTTCTATGGATTAGGTTCATTTAATAAAATTGGCTTTTAAAAAAATATTTTTAGAAAAATTATTATTTTTTAGAAAAGTTATGCAAATATGCAAATTCTTAAAAAAATTTAAATTTAATTTACTTAATAAAGCAGATTTTTTGAATTGAAATTTTACTGTTTTAAAGCATACGGTTTGATAATAAGAATTTAGGGATTTTCACTACTCTCAAACTCGACCAGTTCTCGTTCTCAATAATTAAACAATAAGTCTTCAATTACACCAAATTTAAGAATTACTTTTAATTATACTTGCACAAAATGCGTTGATCATTCTGATAGTTAAGTAATGAGTACGAATGCAATTGGCAAAATCCATCCAGTATTCGTCTTTGGAGCTGTATCGATAAAGGGGCAGGTGACCAGTGACGAAATATTTGATTATCACGAGATTCTTTTATGAAATAAAAAATTCCGAATTCAGTACAGTGTCTGGAAATAGGAAATCCTGTCATGGCTGCAATCACTTATATTGGTTCTCATCCTAGGATACTGAAACCACACAGCGCAAAACCACCTATGCCACAAAAAAGATTATGTACTTAATAGGCTATTCATCAAGAGATTCATTATGAGCCGCTATTAAGTATCCAAACAATCACTGCGCCCCTATACGCGTAGCAACTAGAATGCGTGTAACATTTCAACAAAGGGAACCGGTACTGTGAATCTCAGAGGCGTACTCTTCTGGCATGGCAACGCCTGCGTACCCAGGGATATCATACGCCGGCTTGGTAGGGAGAATTTGTGCCATCCTCTTTACTCAGCTGAACTTGCATCATCAGATTACCAACTTTTCAACTTTATGGGCAATCATTTTCATAAAAAATCATTCACCAATGAAGTAGATTTGCGCAAAGCATTCATGTACATCGCGTCCAAAACTCTTGGGATTGCGCAGCTGAAGACGCTTTGGCAGAAGGTGCTTTATGTTGATAAAGGACTAAAAATAGGCTACCTTTTTTGTAAATTATACTCTGTTGCTGTTTTTAATGGCATTTGTCATAAAGAAACCCGCTGACGATTTAACCCGCTGAATTTAAAACAGAAATAGCATTTCTTGTTTTTCAGTAGTGCCATCTAGGCGTAAGAGTATATTTTAGCTACACATGCGTCACAAACTTTTTACAGATCAGACTCCAACACTCAACAATAGATCATAATTTAGACATGAATCAGAGTACTATCACCTCTGAATTCGTCACCCGAATGGTATAACTCTAGACATGGAGGAATTTGTGACCAAGACTGTTTTAAACTTGCGACAGCCACCACACACACACACACATCCACGGAGAATATTTGGCAGGTAGGATTAGAATTTGTAACTCAAGGGATGCGAATCCAATTCTCTACCAACCAGGCTATTCTAGCCTAAATTTACACTCTTTTAACGACAAGTTTAATGACCAGTTGATTTTAAAGATTAACCTTATTGATTACCTAGCAATATATCGCCATATAGAACACTGATACACTCAAAATTTTCAAACACTAGAGCATCAGAAAATGAATGAAAACAACTTTGTTACAAAATTGTGTCCAAAGAGATAATGTAAGAATTAAACAAAGCTATGTGGGAACTTATAAAATAACTCACCATTGCGGGGAAGAACCAAAAGAACATATTGCTGCCGTGCTGTTTGTTTACTGTCATTAGGCCGCTGTAACTGGGGACGTCAGGTGAGTTCGGTAGCTTCCCGACTTTACTCAAGAAACGGGCCTTCTCCACGTCTCCAGCCTCTATGTAAGGCGTCAGAAACAGAGGATGCCCGGGATCTAACAGGCGAAGAATTCGTTAATAAATAATTGATGCGGTATTATAAACATGCATTTTAGTGGAAATAACTCAAATAAATAAATAAATAATTCCATAAACTACAATCTAGTCAGTTTATACTCTTTTTTAAGAAAATTACAGCTAGAAGCATTTCCTAAATTAATAAACAGGTTTATTTTAATTTTTGTTGTTTACTGTTTAGGACTATTTTGTTTCTCCGATGTGAGTCAGATCTGATGTGAGTCAATGGGAAGAAAAAATTTCAGTAACAACCTATGCCCACCGTTTCTGAAAATTAAACATAAATGATAAATATAAAAATATAAAGAACATAAATAATATAAATAACAATAAGAGTAATATTTAAAAAAAAAAGCATTATTCATACTTATTCTACATGTCACTGCTGACACTAAAAAGTTATATTTAAAAAAATGTTTAAATTTTTTAAATATGTCAATTACTTGGATAATATTTTGCCACTTACATTCGCTATTTTAAATTTTTTTTCAAATTTTAAAAATGAAATCTAATTTTAATTTTTTTAAAGTTCTTTCATAAAAAATATCTCTGTGTTTTCCAGAATCTAATCGACGGAGAGTTTGCTCATAAATAGTTGATTCTGTATGTTAAACATGCATGTTAATGGAAATAACTCAAATAAATAAATAAATAATTTTATAAACTACAATCTAGTCCGTTTATATCCTTTTTTGTTGTTTATTTTTAGGACTATTTAGTTTCGCCAATGGTAGTTAGGTCTGATATGAGTCAGAAAGAAGAAAAACTTTAAAAAACAATCTACGCCCGTCGTTTCTGAAAATTAAACATAAATCATACCTATAAAAATATAACAAAACATGAATAAATGAAACAAACATGAATAATGAAATAAATAACAATAAATATAAATATTTTTAAAAAATATTATTCACATTTACTATACAAGTCACTACCTCAATAAAAAGTTATATTTAAAAACAAAATTAAAAAAAATTAAATATGCCAATCACTTGGATAATCTTTTGACACAAATTCGCAATAAAAATAATCCAAATTAAAGATTAAATCAAACTTTCAGTTAATATTTGCAAAAAATAGTTCAAGTATTTATTTCTGAATTTACTTTTAAATTTAACTTTTATTAAAGTGAAGTTCTTTTAAAGTTATGTCATAAATAAATAAAAACTATCTCTGTGTTTCACAGGATCTAATCTCCGAAGAATTCGTTCACAAATAATTGATTCTGTATGCTAAACATACATCTCGGTGGAAATGATTTTCTTCTTTTTTTATAAAGTTTTTTTTTTTGTAAAAAACATTTACACATTTTATAAAACAACAACAACAACAACATTTTTATTTTAATTTTTAATTTTTAATGCCTATAAAATTATTCCAAAGGGAGTTCAGTAAGGTCTAATACAAGTTAGGGGAAGAAAAATTTAAAATAATTATCTACCCAGTCGTCTTTAAAAAGTAATATTTTATAAATAATATATTTGAAAATACAGTGAAATTTGAATAATATAAATAATAATAAATCATAACTTTAAACGAACAATTCTTGCAAATATATACAGATTTATTTTAAGTATCTCAAAAACGACAATAACGATTTGAGTCACATTTATATTTATATAAGGTTTTAAATTTTTAAATTTATCTTTATAGGTGTCCTTTCTGCGAAAAAAACCCGTTTTACACACAAAAAAAACATGTTTCTGTAGTTTACATTTGAAGCTTTTTCTTATATGTTCTTAAGATGACAATGACATATAATGTCCTCTCGTAAATTTTTGTGGTGCATCGTTGCCACAGGATGATAAATTATTGATACCTCAAAATTTTGTGAAATGGTGTTATATGACATTATCCAAATACGAATACGTTCGGCTCTCGTCAAATATCAACAATGTAGTAATTTGTGTTAAACAATTCAAATAACGTGTTAAACTTAATGAGTTAATGATTATTTTTTAAAATGACCGGTTCATATGTAGATAAGATTGAAAAATATTTATATGTAATCAGTATAGGATTTGTATCTATATATTTTTTTCTAAAATAAATTCCACACGATTTTACATAAAAAAATGCCGATCAAAAGCCGATTTTTCAGATACTATATATTATATAACTTAATAATATTTTATACGTAATATATGTGTCACAGCTTCCCGTAAAAAAGTTGAATTTAAATAAAATTTTAAAAAATAAAATGTCTCAATTACTTGGATGATATTTTGCATGCTTAAAAATTCTTAAACTATTTTTTAAAAAAAATTCAATTTTTTAACGATCAATTTTTTAAATTAAGGTTTGAATCTATTTTTTGCAGCTTTTTTTCTTATCATTCAGTGAAATTCAAACGGTTTATTTAGTATACACGATAAATCGTCAAGGATTTCTCACAATACAAAATAGTTATATGTCAATCTAATTGATTAGCCTTTTTAAAAAGATTTTCTAAGATTTTTTATAGATTTGAAGAAAGAAAAAAATATAATCGTAGCCATTACTGGGAATCTAAAACTTATAACTGTATAAGCATTGTTTTTTGTGTCAAATACTGGAAAATATCAGGCACACAAAACTGATAGGACTAAGAAAATCCGGTACTTGGTATCAGTTCTTAGACTCGACCGGTACCAGTCATAATGGCCTGATTCATCGTCGTACTTTGATGACGCTATGAGCATGAGAGGTGGTTTATTTTAACTATATACATTTCACTCCGGATCCTCAGTGACCTTTACCTTTTATAGAAGGGCACGTACCACTCAAAAATACTGTTTCCTCTTACACTAATGACAACAGCAAACAGTTTCCCTTATTTTCTGACATGTAAATTATTATTAAAATCATTTACAATGGCCCATTACCATCATTATTTAGTAGATAGAAGCGAACAGACACTTTGAGTATCAGCTACCAGGTTCGCTGCAAGTGCGAGAACTAAATATCCGGTTAAGCTACGATGGAAATGAATAAGATACCTGTTGGATCAGATTAAACAAGAATCAAATACAATCGAGTATCAATATCACTCTCTATTTTATACAGCAAAACCGTGTATCAATTTAAAACAACTAGAAACATTGAATATTGCACTTTACTGTTCAATATTCTGTTTTTTATAGTGTTATGATATTGATGTACAATATTTTTCAATTCTTTTCTGTACTGTAGAATTCATACATATATCTGATGATTTCTCTTAAGTATATATGTAAATCTGTAATGATATCTCTTAAATTAATTTATATTCTTATTAATTTCCTTTTAAAATAAGGCTACATTAATTTATTGCCCCTTTTTTTTACTTATCTCATGACCCAAGTCTCATTTTTCTTTATTTAATTATTTCTAACATGAGCCCTAAAAATTTCCAAGTTTGTAGTCCTAACTCTACAAGTAAAGAAATAAATATATTTAAAGCCCACAAAAAATTTAAAAGAATATCTAAGATTTCCTCTCCATAATTGACATGTACCAGAGAAATTCTTTAGAGAATCTCTTAGTTCAATTACTAAAAGAGAAATATTCAACTTTCGCTCTTGTGTTTTGATATGAACAGACATGTTTTACTTTGGTCCCCATGCACAAGCCATGCCCTTCCGTAGAATTATTAACTGAATTTAACTCCCAGTTTGCCCTCTTATCACTAATTTAATTGCCAAATTATGATATATATACTTTAGGATTCGATTTGTTTGAGATGATCTGAATTTTTGCAGTGATCATCAAGTGAAAATCGATAAAAAGGTTATTTATAAATAAACGTAAATGTTATGTAACGAAGGACAAAGAGGGAAAGGGAGTGGTTGTAGATGTTTCGGACGAAGTATGATGGGGAGAGTGAAAAAAATATTACAATAACCTGGGCACCGTACCAACACTGAACACCACTCCATATCTTTTTATCGAGAATTCATGCGACCACTTCCCGATTTGGTGTAGGTGTAGGTGGACTTTATTAAAAAATTACACAGCAATTAATTTGAAAGACACAAACAAATGACAAAAGACGAATATTTATAACATATATAAATATGATAAAAACTAGAAGGAAAAGTATCTGGAGTACAATGAAACTGGATGAATAAACATGATAATGCAGAGTAAGAGTGAGAATTTAATGGTGTTATAAAAAGTTACTTGATGGGATTTAAAGATATATTATAAATAGAAATCTAGGTGTATTAAATAATTCTCAAAAAACAGGGTTAATCTGATTGGAACAATTCCCCATGATTAAATAGAATCTAATTATGTTTATGATTCTTTTTTGGAAGATAAATTAATAAGGATTTTTTTGTACCACAGGTTTTCTTCCAAAGAAAAGAGTTTTCGGAGGTGCCTTGAAAGAGTCAAAGGGCAGGGGATCGCCGACCATCCACACAAAAGAAATAGTAATCTTCTAATACATGGAAACAGTGAAGAAAAGAAGGGAATGGACCATATCCTGTAACTAAAATGATTTCTACAGGACTGTATTGATGACTTTCTAAATAGAACGGCCAGTATTTCAGATTTACTAACCACTGATGATGAAAGAGAGATAAAAAAAGGATGAGGAAAGAAAGAAAACATCCTGAAAATTTCTCTCGTTACTCCAATGCCTCTGAATCTAAAGAGTGACCCGATGACAGGAATAGAAACTTACTCTTCATCCAAGTTCTCAAAACTTTTATTTCCAGCGGGCTCCGTCCGAGAATAGAACACCTAATACTTTGTGGTTCATCCGATGGTTATTTAAGAGCGAAATAAATTAAAATCCTGAATAACGAGTACATTTTGTAACCTCGAGTACCTACTGCTATGACAGGTGGTTGCGTAGGATTGCAAATAGAGCCATTTTATGAAAGGTTTAGTATCATCATGCCTTTAAGAGTTTCACCTCAATTTTTTTACTAGATTGAATACCAGTTTTGCATATCTATCTTCTTTATCTAATTTTACATCTTGTGAGATAGAGACATAAATTTACTTTTAATCCACAATTTAATTTTTTAAAAAATATTTAAATGCTGTGAAAAAAAAGTGAAATAACTGTTTGAAAATTCATTTTGTGCTTTCAATTTATGGCAAATATGTAATGATCAATGAAATTATTATACTATGTTTATTAATAATTTACAGTTTTAATTAACTGTATGATTCTGACTAACTGATCAAAAGGTTAATATTGTACATCATTCAATACGTGATTACATAATTCGAAAGAATGAAGCAAAATTTTTTTGTTTTAATATTTAGAAAAATCAATTTTAAATAGACATTTCACCAAATACATTAAATTTAATAATCCAAATATGGAATTAAATCTTCTATTAAAAGATTTAGAAATATAAAAGGAACGTAAGAGCACTCGTTATTCCTAATCACATTTTTAACGGATTCTTCGAAGAAAAAGGAAAAAATAAAATAAAATAAAAGATTACTTTGATTTTTTTGGGGATAATTTTAATAAAGAGAATATGTTTAATCTTAGTTTACCAAAAAATCTAATTTATTATCCGAAGCATCTGAACTTAGCTCCCTTTTCAATCGATTTTTGCAATTAAGTAAATTTCTGTCTTTATTAAAACTCCATCTACCTTAATTATTAATTAAATTTCCATTCATTCAGTATTTCAGAAGTAAAGTTTAATTAATATTTGATCTTAAAATAATTTTTTAAATTCAAAAATTAATTATTTGCTGTATTTTAATATAAAAGATTTGAATTTTTTCTTCACTATTTTAATTAGCAATTTCTATTTCGGGACAAGCCTATTGTGAGAATGAAAAGAATTAACTGGAAGAAAGAAAAAAGGACAAGGAATCGGCTCCTTAAAGAAAAAGTAACTTAAACACTTTTTCACGCCGATCTTGAATTAATAAGTCTATGTTTTGCACTGATGAAAAATTTTTGTAAATGAATTACTTAATTATTTCCCAATTAAAAAAATATGTTCATTAATATTTAATGAAAGTTTAAAATAATTATTGTATGTTGCTATTTACTTTGTATAGTTGATGAACTATAAGTTTTTTTCTACATGACATGACTTTTCTACATGATATTTACTGTTCTTTCCAGTGATTGATTTATGATTATCTTTAGACATTGTAAAATCATGATTTGAGAGTAAGAGAAAATCTGGCAAAAATATGGGAATTAAAATACATCAAAAATTAAAAAAAACCCACACTATTAGAGTATTTTAAAGTTAATTTTACTGCATATAATTTCTTTTTAATAGAACTAATATCAAAGTGAAGAAAAATGTGCACTTAAAGAATTTGATATGACTGAAAAAGTAAAATTTTGAATTTGTAGATATCAAGCTATTTTTGAAAGATCATTTGTTCCGAACTTACTGCAAAAAAAAACCTTTCTAAATTTTGTTGAGTTTTTAATTGATTGAGTATTTAATTACCTTTTGAACTTTGAAAAAAATGACCATATTATTTTTTGTCTTAAAAAGTATAGTTTGATTTAAATAGGTTCATTCGTTTAGAATATGTAATATGAAGATGCATACATATGCAATATATACATGGCCGCAATGATTTTTATTTATATTAAAAGATTAAATAAGCGAGCATTCTGATATAATTATTTTTTCTTACCATTTTTTGGAGATGATTCAAACACATCAGTTTTTGTTCCCGTATTCGTAACGTCCATTTCATTTGCAGGACTCGGAAAAGTGACATTTGAAGCAAGTAGGAGCGACAACAAGGAATTCAAAAGAGCCATCTTTGCGACACTAACAATTAAACAGGAAGGAATAAGAGAGGATTTCCGTACTCCCCCATCGTAGGATTTATATTCACATTATCACTCAAATCACTTGTTTTCGAAAGCAATCATTGCCAAGTCAGCGCTGATTATTTATATATTCAGCTGATTCGACGAATCCAGCTGTATTAAATTCACTTATCGCTGTGTACTTCAATGAAAATGTTATGAGTTTCACATAAATATTTTTCAAAATAATTTTGGTGTTGTGGCTGGAAAGTTGAATAACATCCAATTCAAAAATGGTAAACAATATTTTACACGTGTTTGGTTTACACTTAATGATTTGATTCAATACACCACCAGTGCAAATGACGTTTCTAACCAAATAAATGTTGAGATTGTGAACAAAAATAGAATGTAGACGTCGGAGAGCCGTGAGTGTTCGAAGGAGTTCCTGATTTTTTGAAAAGCTTCGTGTGTTAAGGGTTTTTGTGTTAAGCCCACCCGATAATGATAGATAGATTTCCAGAGCTACTCCTGAAGTAACTGTTTCAGTTAACATTCTGTTGGCTTTTTTGTGGTGTTCATTCTCTGAATTCATCGAGGAACTATTTCATGATTAATTTTCAACTGTTTTCCGATATCTGTAAATAATATTAACCTTGATGAGAACAAGTTGTTTTTGTGTGCATACATTAGGCTGTAAATAATGGAATCGTTTGTTACACTACTCTTTTATTGGTCGTTCACGATCAAGACCTTACAGTAGTTATCAAAATAATTGTGACATACTTTTTTAAAAAAAATTTGCACACGTTTATAAATTGTTTTTATTGCAATTTAATACTACAATATTTGCAAATATTATGCATTTATTATTAAATCTGTTTTTATTATCTCTACGTAGTAGATATTTTAAGACTGTTTAGGAGGAAAGAATTAACTTTTTTTAGATTTTTAAGCGACATTACATTTAACATTTTGTCTTAAGTATATTTAAATGACATATCCACAAATTTTTCAAGGATTGCATTTTGAATTCTTTTATTTCTGACAAACCGACCTGCGTTTATGATGATTCTCGCATGATAACAGATACTTTATTTGTTAAGAATAATAAATGAATGGTACTGTATAAGAATTTTATTTTGCATCAGATACGCAGATATACCAATCACACAAAACTCATAAGAATAGGGATGTATCAGTTTTTCGATCATTGTAACCTAGTTAGTCGTCGTATTTTGGTGACCTTAGGAATATATGTTGTGTTTCATTTTAATTATATATATTGTAGAGTATCGTGGAAATTCTACAGCGAAGTATTTCTGCACTCTTCTTGAGTACACATCCTATGCTCATGTTTTCAAAAAATAGAAGATTCCATGAAAAAAAGTTATTAAACAGTTTTCTTGACAAATCATCCATTTATTCACATTGAGTGGCACCTTAATTTTATGCAATTTCCGATAAGCAATTCCATATCTCGGCTATGAATATTTATTTAAGACCATTAAAATATTTTCTACATAAACTACTACTTTCATAAGAAAATTCGCTGGATTTCTACGTCATTGTTAAAATAAATTTACTCTGTTTTTCCTTGAGAGCTATTCATCGCTGACACTCCACGTGAATGTCTTTTTTTCTTAACTGCCAAGAAAAGAAGAAATCTTTTCTTCACAGCTTTCAAACACCGGGAAGGAGCTGCCATCCGGGGGTTAG
>JAOUZG010027119.1:5157918-5172955 GCA_026289955.1 Argiope argentata
ATATAGATATAGATATAGATATAGATATAGATATAGATAGATAGATAGATAGATAGATAGATAGATAGATAGATAGATAGATAGAGAGAGAGAGAGAGAGAGAGAGAGGTTGAACTTATAGTAGGAATTGAATAATGAATAACTATAACAGGTAAGTTATGGCAAACGATCGAAAAGTAAGGGAATAACAATTTTGACGAATTATAAAGAATTTCTGATTTATTTTTATTCTCATATAATTTGAATCGGGAACTGAAAAAAAGGAGAAAAAAATTGTTCGTATTACAAAAAGGAAAAAAAGAAATTAAAACGTGAATATTACAGAAACGATGCAGTTTCTTGGACTTGAACAAATAATATGAAATTTTTGAAATGCTTTTGAAAATATTAAAATGAGTCTATTTCAATTCCTAGCATTCTCTACCAACAAGAATTAATTTTAAAAATTGTCATATTAAAAATATAATTTCTACAAATCCTTTTTAAAAGCACATAACAATAGCGACTTTCGCCTGCATTATATCCAAAAGCGAAAGAAAATAGCAAATTTCTATTCAATGAAAAGTAACTAGTTAGAATCGCGAATGACACATTGTTTATATTGGAAGCTCATACTTCATTGGTTAATTTAACAGGCTCCTTGTGACAAATGTCACAAGAATACGGTTTACAATATGCTGCTGATGCTGTAAACAGTACACATTTTTCCCTTTTTGCATACACAATTGTGTATAGTAAATAAAGCTATTTCAATCAAAACATTGACAGTTTCATTTATTTTCACTAAGGCACACACACACACACACACACACACACACACACACACACACACACACACACACACAGTGGCATTTTTTTGATGATTTTGATCAAGTGTTAGAAATAATACCTCATTAATTAAAGTAATTTATTTAAATTCAGCTAATCAGTCTATTTCGATTTAATTTATTCATGTCCCACATAAATATAGAGAGATAATTGAACAGTCAGTCAATAAACAAACCTGTGCCAATCTCTCAGATTTTAATGTACAATTAATTCATTGACAAAAAGCTAAGATTTTAAGATCGAATTTCTCAATTTTCCTAAAATAATTTAAAATCAAATGAAAATGAAAATAAATTAATTATAATTTCGTGATTAAGTTTTGAAAACATTAAAATAAATTGCTGCAACTAAGCATCTACACGTGAATTATATTTCAACACGTCTTCATTCTGTGAAGTGATTGAAAAACCAATTATGAATTCTAAATTTATCAATGAAAATGTAATAATAATTATAATTACTTTTTATAAATTATGTTCTCTCTATTTGTACTTAATTCTTACCTCATTTTAATAAATACGGCTTAACTTTAAATTTATTTTCGGTTCAAATTCACAGCTAGATGATAACATTTACAAGGAATTTTTATTTATTTATTTATCAATAGGTTTATTGAAAACAGAGCTCTGAAAATAATAAAATGATGTGCTTTTATCATGTTTACACAAGTTCAAAAAATGTCGGAACTTTAACACTTTAAGAAATGAATGAAAAATTATTTCTAACTAAATAAATATGATAAAATGGGGTTCAATAAAGCTAAATAATTATCGCAAAAGGCATCTACTATGTTGTAACTTCCAAAAAATGATTTTATAATATTCAATATATTAGTCGAACTAAACAGGTAGTTCTAATAAAAATGCTAGAAATTTTCTTAAGAAATGAAAACTGCAATATTTCAAAGCATTTTTAACTCGTAAGACTTAAAAAATTAACAATTATTTTTAATTGGAAAGAAATTTTACTAAGCAAACATTTTATTGAAAAGAAATATGTCTGTAAGCAAATAAAGTTCCTTAAGGGAACTCCTTTGATCTTGAGGTATTAGTTATAGGAAATTAAATACGATACCGGTTCAGGAAATTTCGTAAAGAAGAACATTTTGAAAAAACGAACCAGAACTCTACGAAAATAAGATTTTTCGAAAAGTTTTCTATGCTGAATCTGCGACTTGTGGCAAAGCATCTGTGAAAATTGCTAACTAAGTATCTTATGCAAGGTGTGCATTTTAAATAAAAGTTTATTTCCAAAAAACTTAAGAATCAATCCTAAAGTCATTTGAGAAAATGTTTTTTTATTTTTAAAAATAATGAAGACAGTTCGTTTACCTCAGGTTATTTGAGAAGTTTGAAGGATTTTAAGATAGGTTTTGTAATGATTTTCATCGGATACATAAATTCTTAATTTGTTGTTGGTGTTTACCTTTTGAATCTATGGGAAGTTACAAATAATTGACACAAGTTTCCAATAATTTATTTTTGGAAACATTGTTTTAAAACTAATACTTTTCGGCATTTTTGGTTAGTTTACCAATCATATAATTTATTTAAACCAATAAAGAAAGCCTTTATTTTTAGAGTGGATTCTTGTAAATATTTATTTGTTAAAAAGTGTTTAATTTTGCCGAAAGCTCTTAGGCAATATGAGCTAAGTTAACAAACTGAGCAGACCTGAGTCCGACAAATCAGGAAATAAGCGATTTGAAAGGAAATATAAAGCAAAGTGCAATTGAAATTTTATTTTAGAAAACAAAAGGACTTTTAGAAAATGTTATGGCTAGAGGCTGTGTCAGTTTTGTTGTTGAAAGTACAATACACCAATAGAAACATGAAAAATGAGAATATTTGTATCTGCTTCGTTATTATTAAATACATCTTTGATGGAAGAATATTCATTTCAAATAAAAATATCGTCAGGAAAGACTTATCATAGTTGTTTTTAAAAAAAATATTCCATACTTGCTTTTACTCGCGACTTCATACGCGAGAAAATTTTGATGTGTGTGTGTGTGAAAATTGACGGCCTGATCACAATGAAAAATCTTATCAAACCGTGTCATTATGATGCTGTTGAAAAACAGTTTGATATGATATATTCAAGAAACTTTAAATCAATGAAAGTTATAAGGGAAATTTTCATAATTTATTTTTATTCCATTATCGTTTTGTATACAGCATTAAATAATTTATTATTTTCCATTCGTTTCCGTATCCGTTGAAAATAAAGGTGTCAACGATCACAATAAACTGCGTATGCGTGAATTTGCAACACCATTTATGGCAACGCAAATGAATGAATTTTCTACGCCGTTTGGGGTAAAGCAATACAGATTGCAAATTTTTACTTTCCTTTATTATATTTTATTTTAATTCAAAAATTCTTCTGAGAGAATCTGAAAGATTGATTAATTAACAATGATTAATTTTAAAGCATAGAACAATAAAAACAAACAGAATCGTTTGAAATAATCGGTCGATGTAAATTTACTTATTTTTTTAGTCAGCGGATTTGTTCTGAATGAGAGTGGCAATAGAATAATCTACAGAGTGTATCAATGTCGGATAAATGATAAGAAAAGGAACATTTCTTAAGAATTTTAAGCATTAGTTGTAGCATTACAATTGAAAGGTTAAATGAACTGTCGATCCGTTAAGAAAAAAGTACTAAAATAAATTAAAATGAGATAATAAGAGTTTGTATGTGATAATATGTTGCAAAATTCTTAAGTTTTTAATCATCGAGAAATTTACTTGGAATTAACAATGAAAATTGTAATAAAATATTGAACACTTACATTCCAAGATTCAACTACGTTTTAAATTTAGTTGAACCAAATATTTGTCTTGGAAAGTTTCTTGAATGATTTTGACAACTATCAATTTTCAGAAAATATGTGAATTTAAAAACCTTATTAATAATGAGCCATAAATCAATTCCAAGAGAAATAGCTGATTGCCTAATTTTCTGGAACTCTTTTGATATTTATTGTTATGTCTTAAATTCATATCATTTCAATGGTCACAAAAAGTAAATAACACACACAAAAAACAGATTGGCTTTATGAATTCATACAAATCTTTTACATATTTTATTAGTTTTACTTCAGAGGATAATATAATCATTACCAGTGGATGTAAAAAATTTGCGTTGCGTTGAAGAACAAGAATGGCGGTCGCAGGTATAAAGGCTAGTAAAGAAAAACGCTGGTTAAAAACTAAAAAACGGGAAAAATATTTTCTACTTTTAAAACACAATAAAACTACGTTTAAAAAACGGTTTTTATCAACATCATCATTCATCCCCCTCGTGATTCGGTTCTTCTATCTAATTAGATTATCACTTCTTTGCTATCTCTCACCGTTGTAGAGAATGAATGATCTAATTAGATAGCTGGTGTGAATTATTGGATGGTAAACTGCATTTATTATTTGGACATCAGATTTCACATACATGAGAGGATTACGAGTTTGAAATATTTAAATCCCTTTCGAATATTTTTATATTAAATTCAATGCCAGACCGAATTAAAAAGATTTTCAATAGCATTTATATCATGACTTAAACGATATATATAAAATTCCCATTAATTGTTTGAAACCAATATTTTAAAAATATTTCGAGATTTCCATTTTTTTTAAAAATCGGAATAGATTAGCAAAGTAGACTTGGTTACATTCACATGTATTCGACGTAAAACAGTTTTAACTATGTAATTTATTTGTTTGATTGGATATTTCATTTTGTCATTGGGTTTATTTTATCCTGGTTTGTTACATCTCATTTTCCTCTTGAGCAGAGAGCGTCTCCTTGTGGCGTTTTGAGGAAGACAATCAGTTGAACGCCAGACCTGCACTCTGAGATCGACCATGCGCAACTCTTGCGCTGCCGCCGATTGTTTTCGGCTGGAAACCATGGAAAGCCACCACCGTTTTGTTTAACCTAATCTTCTATGTGTGTCTGTAGTAATAAGTGTTTGTGAATTTTGTAGTGCAGCTGTGTTTTTGAAGATTAAAAATAATGTATTTAACCGGGCAGTTCCTTAGAAAATCCCCACACAGGTTTATTTTTATGCAAGCAAGCGCATTTTCTAAACACTGAAGGTGGATCTTTGTGATTGAATATAGCTAAAATATCTCACTGATAGTAGCAGTATCACCAACTTATTAATGAATATGTATGTAAAACCGTCAATGGAAAAATTCAGGAAACAACGCTTTACCGTGGATTATTTAGAGGATCACCTAGTGTGGTTTGATTCATGAGTCCAAAATTCTTTTATTCTTTGTTGTTGTCAAAATTCTGATGCTGCATCAAGTAGCTTTGGAAGAAAGTTTTATTGTTGGCATGTTATGAAACTACCATATCGGGGAATATTTTCAAACCTTGAATTCATTCAAGAAATATCGTCCAAGATATTAATATTTCACCATTTACATTTTTTTATATGGTGGTGAAATTCGCACCATTAACCAAACGAGCTTCGATCATTTCATTGCCTAATCATATCTCATATCCACTAAACTGTTCTTTCTCCACCCCTAACTTTGCTGCTCTAAGAAAACCTCTCTAGTTTCTTCAGTTTTCCTGTTGCTTGTTTGTTTCCACCAACATCCCCCTATTATCTCCCCAATGTAGTTCGATTTTCTAAATAAGGGTCAATATTGTGAAGATAACAATGTTATTAAGCATTACGTAACATTGTTATAGAACATTTTGAACTAATAGGGCTTACTCTTCCGAAATGATTCAGTCCTGTTTTTTCGTCTTGAAGCCATTGCAGTTTTAATCCAGTCCTTCGTGTCAGTGTTTGTTCTCCCCTAAGAGCGAATAGGTGGATCCCACCACTCTTAGGAGAAAATACCGAGAAATAAAATTAGGAGTGGATACTTTGTGACCACTCTTTCCACATAAAACCCATGAGATCCGTTTTCATTCCACGGCAATCTCTTCTGGTGAAAGCAATTAGTGCCTGTTTTCCTTATTAAGCGAGTTACGTCCAGACTTCGCTGATATCCTTTTATCCTCTTAATCGATAATTGATCAGTCCGAAAGAAGCTTAAAGTTAGTTTTTTTCTGTTTAATTGACACCTACAATAGCATATTCAATAGCGTAAATTCTCAATGTGTTTTGTAGTTTTGCAAACAAAAAGAGTAGTAATCTCACGCATCTCTTTATATCTGAAATAGTCTTGTTTATTACATTGATTGATGTTTCTATTAATGTAAACATCTTGTATTCATAAGTTTTGTTTCTGAATAACATAATGATGCGTTATGTTATAGTTTAAATTTTAATAAATGATGATGGTGTGCCCACTTTACAACGGAAGCAGGGGTGCAGTAGATTCTGAGGGTGTGGGTTCCCTATCACCAGAGGACAGATATGTGACATCTATCTCAAATGAAACTGACACGCATTTATCATGTTTGCTTATAAAACCCCCTTTTTTCAGGTGGGGCACAATACCACACCTCATAAATAGTACACAGAAGAACAATCATGCCTTAACCGGGAACGAATCGCTATCTCTGTGCCAGGTCGACGTGTATTCTAATCAATTTCGAGATATGCTTTCAAGAAAACATTGAAAAAAATGAAAATGTTAGGATTAAGATGCTTCGAAACTTTATATGAAAATTCAAGTTGTGAAATATTACCCCTATTAGCGTAATATAATGTATGATATTTCCACGATGTTGTTTGATACTCTAAATACCGGCTAGTATCGTAAAGATACGTGTTGTTAGGAATTTTTGTGCAAATAGGGATTACAGCATTTTCAGACATGACCAGAAAACTTTAACTGCAATAAATTAATTCTGATAGTATGTTTCTTAATTTCACTGCTTTTCTGTGGATTAAATTAGTAGGTCTATGATATTGTTACCAATAAACTTTAAAAAACGATTTTGACTTCTTTTAATTTCTGAATAAAATGAGTAAATAAAAGATTTTTGAAACTCTTAATGAATTTTCACACTTTTTCAAAATTTTCCTTTTTTAAATACATTTTTGTGTATTTAAAATAATGAATCTCAATATAATGCATATGTATTTGAATAACTCACGTGTGTATGCATTTAGTTTCTCTCTCAGATAATTTTTCTTTCTTCTATAGTCCACTTTGAACAATGCTTTATATAACTTCGATGTTTCTACATTGCCACAGAATCTATCTGTTTTATGGATTTGTAGGAAATCCATTGTTTTATAGATCATATTTACATATATTTAGTTGTCGTAAACTTAGGATTCATTGAGTCTATGCAGTTGATGATTTAGGAATAAAATGAGCTGATATTTCTTCTATTTTATTCATTTTTAAATGTAATTGTAAAATTGTTCTAAATTTTAAAGCATAATCTTCGATTGCTTGGATCTGACTTATCATAATATGAAAGTTATTAATTTGAATTTTTAAAAGATACCTTTAGTTATTCAAATAAAGTGTACAATTCTTGTTTCAATAAAATAAGTTTAAAATTGACGTGTAATTGCTTTAACTTAAATTCTTGCCCAGCATCTCTAAAACTATCTACTAGATGGCGCCATGGTTAAGAAATTAATCATTTAATCAATTATTTAAGTTTTGATTGATTTGAAAACTTATCTGCCATCATGTTTACATGAATGAGAAAAATTTCAAAACTATAAGGCATCAAAAGGGGAAAAAATGTATTATTTTTAAACTCTGTATTTGGGATCGCATATTTAAGTAAAAAGTATAAAAACGAAATTCCAGAAATGGCGATTCGAGCAAAGATGAAAATAGAATGAAAATGTAAAATTCTTCATACTAATTCAATAAATTTAATGAACTCAAATTTATTTTTGTAAAACCAAATTAAATCTTGTTCTCTCAGTTATTCTAGTAAACTTAAAATTTATTTTGTTTTAGAATTAACGTAATAAAAAGTTTCATTTATTTAGACTGGATTCAATAAGGCTGTTTCCATACGAACATAAATGATAAAGAAATTAAGCAATTTTATGACGATCACAGCTAAACTGGCACTTCCTTGTTCCGTCCACTCTGAAAGACATCTTTATGTTTGGGGAATTATAGACTTTTAAAATTGCTTAGTCTCTTTAATATCTTAGTGGTTTCTAATAAAGAAAAAATTCCATTTTGGGGGATTTTACTTTCGTTCGTATTTAATGAATTCCTTATTTTTTTTTACTGAAATTGTAATACATTGGAGTCATTCTTCTGGTCCATGAAGTAATTTGTAAACTGTTAAAGAAGGGTATATATTTACTCTCAATAAGTAAATAACGATATTTTATATTTAAACCGATCAATTTATTATTTTAAAAATTATGATGTCTGGATTTTTATATAATTTCTCAATCCTATTAATCATATTCAATAAAATCTTTTTTTCTCATTAATTAATATTTTGAATAAAACTTTTTTTTTCTGCCACTCATGTAGAGAGATTAAAAAAAGTGTTGAATGCCACAAATTTGGAGGTTTCTAAATCATTTGTTCGTCAACACTGCCAAATTATAATAATTAAATTGAGTGAATAATAGAGCCATGGAATTACGTAAAAACTTAGTAATAATCTTGGCCGAACATTTAATTGTTTAGTTTCTTTGATTGAAACAGCATGATATAATTATTTATGTAAATTTCAGAATTTTTCAGTTTGGTATTAATACACTTATGTAATGTTTTAGAAATTATCTACAGGTCAACAAATAGAATGACGCCATACATATGGAACATCCAAATGAAGGTGAATATGGCGACATTATTTCTCTTAGCAAACTTTGAGTTTTCTCTGATATGCGTCTGTGGATATCAGGAGATATCTGTTGCAAAGTAGTGATTGGTGGTGCATCGTTTAGTGAAATAGAAGTTACTAAAAAGTAACATCGTTCCATGGATTTCTCTAAATATTCCCTAAGGATAGAACTCCATTTCTTGTCTGTAGAAGGTGTTAGTGGTATTGGTATCTTAAGATGCGATAAAAAGGTTGATTTTCACTAAAAATATTAAAACGTTTGGTAGACTAGTCATTGAGCTATCCAAAACAGATTTATTTTTTTATCAATACTCTAATTAGAAGTGGAATTATTAATATTTTCAAAATGATCGGTAAACAGGAAGTGGACCTTTAAATACCAATTAAAGGATTAAAAGCATGTTAAAAATTTATATATACACAAATTTAGTTTTAAATATTGAAAAATTTTGCACGTCAAAAAGGGAAATGGATATGCCAATGAAAATTTCAACATGGTTTTGTGGAAATATGTACTTAAAAAAGTCTTTGTTGAGCTCCAAACACTCAAATTAGGAGAATTTATGTCTGTAATACATTTCAACGAAGGGTTTATAGGATTACTGAATATCCTTAAGGTTATTGGAGAGTGTCCTAGTGCAAAAGCAGTTACGGCATTTGCTAAGCTTGTCAAAAGCAGAATAAATGATTCTAGGCGGCATTCACTGCTAAATGCAAAAATTGACAGAAAAAAAAATCAAATGTTTTAAAAAGGAAAATATTAAAAACCGAGTTGGAATGAGATATGACTTATACGGTGAATTTTAATTATGTCCTCACATAATTTATTATTAAAACATTTTGCTGTATACTTTGAATGCATTTTTTTTCAAAATTGATTTTGGCTCATTTTTTTTCCATTTCATATCAAATTACTCAAAATATAATCATTATATGACTATGAAATTCGGGGGACTTTTATACTATTTTCTAGGGAAAAAACTGAAAGAATTTAGATTGATTGGATATTTTTAAATTTATAATCCATTGTTTGAATAATATCATAAATTTACTAAAAATTGCTTGATAAATCTTCGACAAGTTCTAAAATTTTTATTTATAAAAATAACCATACGCTTGTATTCATTATCTACAGAAAACTATTTAGTTTATTTTGGTATAAGTTTTGTTCGGACGATTTTGATAGTTTTTGTGTATCCAATTTGAAGTTTTTTAAGAATTGGCTCAAATTTATGCTATTAAATTCCAATTTTCAAAAGGCTTTAATGCTTATTTCAAATATTGACATTCTATTACTAATTTTGAAAAGTTTTAAATCCAGTAATATGGTTAAATTATGTCTAAACCAGGTTTTTCTAAAAAAAAAGTGCTCCGAACGTGTTCGGATATCTTAAATCATATGAATATTTCAGTGATTTTAATTATGAATGTATTAGGGAAAATTCGCGTGCTACAAAGAGATCATTCACTGTTATTACTTTCTCGTAAATGGAGTATAGAAGAAGTTTTGTAATCATCAAAAAATTCGAAATCGATATTTTGTCGAATTTTCTCGATTAAGACTTCCTTGATTCTGAAAAGCATATTTTTGGCAGGCTGTCTGTTTTTGAATACGATGACTCAAAATCACTTTGAGCTAGATGGCTGATTTTTGGAATATGGAATTAAAATTAAATTCGTAAATTTCCTTTCAATTTTATATGACATACATTCAGAGGCAATCTGTGTGGTTTTTTGAATGCAAGGGATGGTCATAATTTGAATAGACTTAAACTTGGTACATAAGTTTAGCATTAATAAAATTAAGTACATAAATTCAGTATTAATAACATTTAGTACATAAATTTAGTATTAATAAAATTTGGTACATAAGTTTAGTATATAAAATATATATTAATCAAATTTTGAACCGAACCTTTCAAACGGTTGACCGCCTGTTATCAGTACTTTCGAATTAACTTACATTGTCAATAACTTACATTTTACATGAAATTCGATGTGTTATCTTATGATTACAAATGTAGTTTTGTATCAAATGTGCTGTCAATCGGTCATAAAAGAAGCACGCATCTAAAAAGCCTATACTTGCTATAAATTCCATAAAAATCCAACACTCAGGACAAAGATACGTACATAGTAATTATCATGCACCAATGCCATGCAAGGAATTCGCAGTCTTATCTAAGATCCACAACTTCATACGGAGGTAGGTTGATAAAACCTTTATTGAAGAATATGCGAAGTAGTTTCGGGAAGTCCACTCTAGCTGACTAGTATAAAAACTTCTATATTATCTTCCATTGCCTGCCAATTTATAGATGCTAACAACGAAATTTATTTCGTGCGGAATGACCCTTTTTGATTCAATGATTGTCTATTATTAAGTTGAGTCTTACATTGAGATTTGAGAACAATGATGAGAAGAATGCTGAAAATATTGTTGAGAAAATTAGAGACATTTTTAAATATTACATTTTCCTATACTATTTCTTACATTGAGATTTGAGAACAATGATGAGAAGAATGCTGAAAATATTGTTGAGAAAATTAGAGACATTTTTAAATATTACATTTTCCTATACTATTTTTAAATATTATACTTTCCAATAAAAATATTTGACATGCTATAAATCAAAATAGTTTTATGAATTATGTTTGCTTACTGGCTGTCGCTGAGATCGTTTAACTGACGCGTGTAATTCGAATCTAATATCAAATGACATACTTTCTCCATTGCAGTTAACGTAAGAAATAGCAGTGACAGAAGAAGGATAAGTTTATTCAATAAAAGAATATGAATCATGGGCATGGGTCATGGCATTAAAAATTCAGATATTTTTATAGGAGTTTTCTCAATGCTAAGATCTATGAATGCATGATCTCGGAATACAACGCTTAAGAAGTTTTTTTTAAAAATTAGAATAAAAGTAGAGATGAAATAATAGAGATGATAAAATTTATTATTCAATAGCATGATTCAGAATCTTTATATAAAGATGTACTTTTTAATGTCTCATTTCACTGAACATTTATTATAAAATATTGTATTAATTTACAGCATAAGTATATTGTAAATTAACTAATTACAAGATTGTATTAATTTACAATATTTTTCTAGTATATCATGAGACTGACTTTTGCCAACAATGAAATGAAGGCTTAATACATGAAAAAAGAAAATTTTTGAAATTTGTATTAAAGCTGAAACAACGAATTTGGTTATAACAAAATGACTAAATGAGAAAATTCTATTTAATTTTTTGAAAACTGAAATTATAATCCATAAATTCAGGACTATTGCTGAAATAGAGTGGGTAAAATAATTCTAATAAGCAATTTTTGCTCGGCATTTTAACATTCAGATTCTAAAGTTTGTAACAGTTACATAACTCGACTACTTTCTCTTTTGATACAACATATGACATTACATTATTAACATCAATATATATTTCCCATGATCATTCTTGTGGTATCCTTATGCTATTCTATATGAGTGTTGTGATTTTTCGTGTCCGTGTTTTTTTTTCCGACGAACTTAGAAAATAATCAAATAACCATTAAAAAAATGGAAGAAATTCGAAATAAAATGCGAAAATTAAGTAAAATAAAAATTGAAATTTGCTATCTCAGGATATCATGTGAGAACATCATTATTTTTAAATCAAATTTTGTCTTAATTAATTTGAGTTATTAACTAGTTTTAACAAGTTTTAAACAATCATGTGACTATAAGAATACGCATACGCCGATATATCTAGAATAGACTACATGATGGACATTTGTGCCGAAATGTAACTTTTTGTTGGCGATAAGTCGCTAAAAGAGGCAATCATCCTTATGATTTTCTGGAAACCCTAAAAGAGGGAAATTGATGTCCAAAGAGAGATAAATCACCAGTTTTCTGCCCGTTCCCTGTGTGACTTCAGAAACCTCAAATCAAGGCAACATCATGTTTTCATACAATTTCATACAAAATTAAAAGAAAACAGAAAAAAATTATACATTATCATCCTTTATAATTTCACACTGTATTGTTGTTTAATTTCACATTTCATTTCATTTTTTAGAATCCTTCTCTGTTGACATATCTGGATATATAAATTAGTAACTGGGTAATCGTCTCTCAGCAAAAATACCAATACTTGATTTCTTTCGTTGGCATTAAACTTTATAAAAGATATTTTATATGTACAGTAAAAAAAACTAAACATTTAAACTATTGTTTCTCTGTGCACGACAATAAGGTTTTAGGCATTCGACTTACGAATTAATGCAAATTCTATAATTTTGAAAAGATTTTTCATGCAATGCAATATTTTACGCTATATTCATCAAACAAATTTTCTGTAACACAAATGGCATGCGAGTTAACAAACTTTGTATAGGATTTAAACGACAATGATTAAGCTGTGAATCTACTAACATATTTTAAAGGCTTTTTTCCCCAACATTTAAGGCTATAATTACTCCAGGCATCTTCCGCGTGAGCAGGTTTTGCGTGCAAGTTGCTGTAAACAAATTGAAAGCAGTTTAGAATTTTACACTAATGAACCCTCAAACTCAATTAGAAATTTAGTTCTGCAATTCATTTGCTGGTTTTCACGCTGAGGGAAATTTCGCCCTTTTCTTTCTGCCGGAAGAAACTTGTTTGAATTAGTTTCTTTACTGAATAACAATTAGTTTCATTTCGCAGTCCACCTGGAGAAATACATTTGAATCGCATTAGAGAAAAGTTGCATTTTTAACACTCATTAGTGAGTCAATAATAATTTATTTCGAAGGAAAGGCAAACCATTATTAGTGTCACTCTGAGACCTTTTATGGAATTGTAAGAAAACATTTAGTCTTTTCAGGAAGAATTTACATATTGAACCGACTTTTTCGGTAGCAATTAAAAAAAATTATTCTTTTAACTTACTCTTCAGAATTAAAAACAGTTTTTCAGAGTCAATAAATAACATTTGCAAATAGTATATGTGGATCTGATGAGTTTTAATTCATCAGTCTACTTGGATCAGTTTAATCATTTTATTTCTTGATTAAGAAAGGCTCATTACGATGATTTTAAAATCAAGAATTAAATGAAGAAGGAATTTATATAGCAGGATGATGGGCACTTGATGTCGTTCAAGGGATCTTTCTTACCTACGCGTGGTACATTGGAGATTTGCAGATGAATTCTTCAACGCAACAATTCAGGTTTAGGCCTTTTCTTTAGAGAATCCTATCTTCTCTATTTCCGGTACACCCTTCTTGGTCGACGTTCGTCTAACCCCTCTGTAGTTAACTCCGAACTCTTCCCTCTGAATGCTGGCTTCCATTGAAAATATGTAGAGCGTCCTATCGTATAATTAATTCATCACATATATTAACATTTTACTTTTCTTTTCGAGTGTTGATTCAAGAATAAATATTTTCTAAGAGCGTTAATCAACTGACTTGATTTTTGCAGAGCCGGAGGACTGCATGTTCGAGACCCGATTCTACCAAAGAACAATCATATAGGTGGGGCTGGTACATGTTTAATCCATTGGGATTAACCGTCTTCCCGTTGGTGCGGAAGTTTGATGAGGGAGAATTGCACGTTAGGTGTCATCCTCGACAATTGACCGTGGTTCAAAATCAGAAAGTGCGTCCCCAAATAGCCCCGGTTTAGCTTTAAAAAAGGGGCGTAAATATAACTAAACTAAATTTAATTTTCTTATTTTATGATTAAGACAAAAGTATTTTTTAAAATTTTCTTCACGATTAAAATAAGTCATTATCTAAGGAAGAACAAAGATGTAATAGTTGAATTTTTCTTTACTCTTCTCTTACTTGCTTGCTTTTATAAATACTGTATAAATAAATTATTAAACTTTGAACATTAAGAAAGCAGAGAAATTTGTTGAAGCTGGAGGGAAAATTTCTTAGAATTGGAAGATATAGTTACGGTCACGAACGGATCCTTACCTTAAGGAAACTTATAATCAAATGGTGAAAATAATTTCCCACTTGAATCCAAATCATTGTAATAGCATAAAAAGTTATCTATGGAATTATAGTTTATTCAAACAATTTATTTATTATCTATTGTTTCAGATATGCTTATTCGAGAAAGAATGTCGCTTGAAAATTTTTGTCTATGCAATATTTAGAGAAAAAAAATTGAGTAATTTTTTAAAAACGGTACCATATATGTTGTGTAATTGAAATAACTATTAAAGTGAAAGGCACATACCAGCATTTTCGTATAAGAATGATTTCTTATCTAGAATATTATGGTAAGAAAATAATAAAAAAGCAAAATGAAATCTTCGATGGCAAAATCCAAGTTCTCATGTGAAAACATTATTATTTTTAAGTCGTTATTTATTTTAATTAATTTCAGTCATTAACCAATTTAAACCGGTTTGTAGCAATCACGAGACTTCTCGATCGGTTTCTGCAACCCCCCTTTCTCTCTCTCTCTCTC
>JAOUZG010027119.1:5177955-5189755 GCA_026289955.1 Argiope argentata
TATATATATATATATATATATATATATATATAAGAATAAGAATTTTGCTGTTGAGCATCATTGAATTGAAAAAAACCTAAGCATTAACTTTTCTTCGAATTCTGCTTGCATGATTCTATTGTTCATTCAATTATGATGGAAACCTGTCAGATTTGAAGAAATTTTATAATAAAATTCTTCACATAATTTCTTTTGTATATATTTTTATGGCAAAGATAAAATTAAAATATTAACCAACTGTCAGTAAATATCTTCGATAGATAAAAGGGAAATGTGCGTTGGATTTTTCAGAAGTAATTTTTTTTACTTCTGTAAAACCCAATTTTTAATGAACAAGATTGTGTTATTTTTCTGTAATAACTTCGGAAACTAGAAAAAAAATTCTCAAAGATGGAGGTATTACACATTTTAAAAATTATATTGATTTTTGAGCTATTGAGGTGCAAAATTTTCGAGATTGTCGAAAAATTTGCACCTCAAAAGCTCTGAATGAAACCGGACCGAATTTCCAACTATTTTCATCATTTTAACTTTGAGATTTAATCTCCATTGTTGAAATGAAAGAAATTCAATATTTGAGTTTTTTACGTAAGAAATATGAAAGCAAATAAGAGTGCCGCGAAATATAGAAGAGAGACTATCCGAACAGTGAATTGTTTTTTACGGTTATTATGATACAATGAGACAAGACTCTAAGAGGATAGCTCATGCACAATGGAATGGAATAAGTGAATGGGTACTGAAATAACATGTTTTTCGATGCCTCTCATAATTTGATGCTTAAGCACTTTTTTAATGGAATCACGAAGATAGATTTAATTAGCGTTAGGAATTTAAGAGGAAGTGAACACGTATTCCGCGAATTGTCTGATCTCAAAAAGTGGCAAAGTTTCAATGAATTCACAGTTTGATTTGTGGAATTAAAAATAAAGAATTCCTAATTAATATCAATTAGGAAAAGAATAACGATAGTTGATAAAGAATAACGAGATGAATAAAAAATAAATTGGAATATTTATCTGAGAATATGAAGTAAATTATATGTAAACTATGACATTTTTTGTAATTAATTTTAAAAAATGAACATTTAGTTGTGCTAACTGCAACCAGCCCAATACTGTTACTAATTTGCAATGCTTATAAGATGGTATAATACATATGTTTTCGAGCAACAAATTTTATTTTGCATTTATACCTGGAATTTCTTCGATATCGCTTCCAGAGTTACGTACATTGTCGTATTTAACTCTAGAGTCGACATTGAGAACACAAGAGTTTTTCAAAAAAAAAAGTATGAAATATCGAAACAACGTAACCGTTAACATATTTGCCAACGCCTCTATGGGAGAATGTAGCGAGACATCTAGGGAGGCGTTTGGAGTTTTCGGCTTAGATCGGAGCAATCGCGGGCACCCGCATGCGCAGGAGACAGCAGAGGCTCTTATAAAGAGCGCCATTCAATTGAGGAGCTCGAGCGCAGAAAAGCCATTAATTCCGATGTGTACTGTGAGACACTGCGAAGACTACGCAGGTCCATCAAGAATAAAAGACCAGGGCTACTCATGAAAGGTACGGTCTTGTTCCATGGTAACACACGTTCACACGTCTCTAAGGTAACGTAAGCGAAAATGGCCATTTTCAAATGGGAGAAACTCGAACATCTACCCTATAGTCCGGACATATCACCCTGAGATTTCCATGTGTTTGGTCTCTTGAAAAAACACCTGAAAGGGAAGTGCTTCAACTCGGATAGCGAATTTAAGGACGGTATGAAGGAATCGGTATAGTTACGGCCATTGGAATTCTGAGAACAAAAAATCCTTTGGCTCGTTAATGAATTGAATCATTGTGCTCAAGCCTGATTTCATTATACTTACAGTGCCGTTTCGTACCTTTTCATTTTAATACTCTTAACCGAAATATCATATCAAAATACTTAACTCTGGGGTCTAGTAATTATGTCTAACAATATGGATACAATCACAGGCATTTCAACATGGAAATAGGAAAGATTATAGGGCCATTTGGCTCTTTTGTGAGCTAATGAATCAATCATGGGTTTCAACTAAATTTAATAATAAGATTTTTTAAATATGGTATTTCCTACTATCAACAAAACTGATATTGCTTCAGGTATGCCATACACTACTTGTAAATGAATGAGAGGATGTTGCACACAGCGATGATGACAAAATGAAGATAATTATAAAAATATCAAACAAGTTTCAGAATTGTACCAGCTATAATTTTGTGATTACCAATATTGAGACGACTTTAATAAAAAGTTATCAATATTGCAATGCAGTTCCATTTAAAATTTTATAAGAATAACGTTTAGGAGACTTGCATTCCAAATACCTGAAATTAGACGCATTCGTGGTGATACTTGAACTAAATGCTGTCTCAGATTGAAATCAGACAAGAAAGGCAAAGAACAACTGAAAAATTTGGACGAAGTTTCAGCTGAGTTGATAAGCAGTTTCAATTCAAGGCTATCAGGATAATAGTCAAGATATGAGATAAGGATAAAAAATTGATGTGATGAAATTGTACAGCAGTAAAGAAAGTTGTCAAAAGGAAATAGTATAATTCTGTGAAATCGTCGTAGAATTCAGGATTTAAATAAATACCCTTTAGCATTCAATTTTATATTTATATTTATGCTTTTCTATTAATTTTGTATCGAAGCTGACTTTTTTATCATTTCACTATTTTTTATGGAAGCAAAAATTTTCATTATATATTTTTCTTTCTATAGTTATTTTCCAAATGATGGACTTAAATTCAAATAAGTTAGCAAGCGTTTATGCCCATAACTAGTACTAGACTTGCGTACGTTTTGTCGATGCCACTCATCCATTTTATTGAGGAACTACTGAAAATTATTATTCTATTGTGATCAAAAAAGCAATCGAAATCCTTCATTTAAAATATAGTTATAATATATATCGTCCACAAACTATTATCAATCACTTTTACGACTTTTATAAACATCTGGCAAAGTCAGAAATTTATTTCGGTTTATCTCCAGAATATAAAATCGTTCAGAATTTATATCGTTTTGAAGAGAAACGAATTTTAACTATGTCGATTTTCAGAAATTGCAAATGGAGTTGAATAAAAAATATGCATTAAAATTTGTTTACGCAAAGCATTTCTTGTGGCAAAAATATTTGAAATGGCGCAAAAGTTTATTAACCAGTTGTAGTGGAATTTATTTTTTAATGTTTCCCAAGTTCTTCTTTTTAAAATGAAGAGATACGTAGATAAATGTCAAACGCAATATAAACTATTCCAAGATAATTTTCCAAAAACTCTTCATAAAGTGGATAATATTTTCTTTTTTATAAAAAAATTACATGCATAATACGCTTTAATGAGATCCAGGAACGACTTCTATACACATCTAATCCAGTTTTCCTTTTACATTACTAAATAATAAAAAAAGAAAATAAACGATCGCAAATTTCAAGTTATCATGTGATTACATTAATATCTTTAAGTAGTTATTTGTCTTAATTAATTTAAGTCATTAACCAGTTTAAACAGGTTTGAAAACAATCACGAGACTTCTCTATCAGTCTGAATTTCTATATAATATATATAATGATGAATTTTTTATATTTTCATTTTCAATTTATCTAGCTGGCAAACAAAGTTTTGGAGCTCGACCGATTTTGAGAAGAAATGCCATCTATGATTTCATAGTTCTTCGTCAATTTATTAAAAACCCATCTGCTGTCAAAGAAGCATACTTAATAATAAAGTAATATTGGTAAAAGCAGGTAAAAATATGTACGATTAAAAGATGTTAGTGTATATTGCCACATATGCTTTATGCATCGCTTTCCCGATTGCGAGCTTCAATTATTCAAAAATCCCTAATAATTGGATAAAATCGGATAAAATAAACAGAGATTAAAATGAAATCTGCTTAGAACATTTCAGTGTATCCCGTCAGAATATAATTTCTTAAACTGCCAAGCACCACGTGCTCGTGCAAGTTAAATTATATTTTTATTCATTTTAATTGTTTCATTTAATGGGTCACTTTAGTTTTGCAAACGATCCAATAAACTTTGTCTAGCAATGATTGTTAAAAAAAAATCCTATTTCCTATTTATTTCATTTCACATAATCACGTGCTCAAAATGGCCTTTTTTTAGGTTTTATTTGCTGTAGTAATTCACTTATTTTTTAAAATCAGAGCTTTTGTAAATGCAATGGAATCCCGTTATTAAGCTGATTTTTTTAAATGTTCGTGCAGATAATTAAATTTCAATTTTTCGCCATCGAATTTTTATTGACGCCATAAACCTCATTTCCAAAACAACGTCATGTTCTGACATGATAAAAAGTTCATTATTTTAAACAAAACAATGTATACTTAAAAACGGGTGCCTGTATGTGAGTGAGTTTGTGGCTTTTTAATATGTTGCTAACATTGCGTTTGACTTAGCGTCGTAAAAGTTGGTTTCCATGTCTGGTTTGGTGGTGATAATTCTAATTTCTAAAGCAGTTATAACTTCAAAATTCAATTAATAAGGTTTAAGGATAACTTCAGAAATTGTCATAAAATATTTTTACACCAAATTAAAAAAAATCGGTTTTAAAATGTTGTTACTTTCTGAAAATTTTGTTTGATGACCGCAACATTTAACGAGTATTTTCATGCACAATCTGTAATTACACTTTTTTTAGTTCAGTGAATTCTAAATAGTTTTAACTACTTTTGCACGTATATAGCGATATGAATGCATTTCATTGTAAAAATTATTATTGAAGATTATGTTTCTATTTTAATGTTTGTTTTTGCCATATACTGGGAATATTTGTTTCCATTTTTTTATTTTGTATAAATCTCACTAAAATAATAATTATTTACATTCCCTTGTAAATAAATGTACTTCTTGAATCACTTTGATATCTTTGCAATACGAGTATTTTTTCTGAAAATATTTAAAAAAGGTGAAAGGATATCGCTTAGGCAGCAAGCCCTCAGTATTAACTAAAATCAAGGATCAAATTATTTAAATAAATTTCTTAAATAAACTCCTTTCATTTTTTTTCATGCTTTTTTTGTACCAAAGAGTATCTAATGACACAAAAATGAAATTAAAAATGGATGAGATGATAAAATTATACGGAAAATAAAGAATTGTTTTAGGAAATAGTCGAATATAACCACTTATTTTAGTTCATATTTATTTTTTATTAACATGCTTCTGTAAGATAGTTCTCTGTTGTCACATTCAATTAGGAACAAGTAAAAACTGATGCATCAGTTTGATTTAATAAACATCGTATTTTGAAAAGAGCACAATGCGAAACTACATGCAGTTATATGCTAAATGACGCAGACTGGGTTATTGATATTATATGACATTATTCTGTTATGAAGATTCATATGTCTAATGACCATTTCTGCCTCAATTTACATCATGCACAATTTTGTAGAAGGAACCAGGAATATTATACATTTGAGACATTAAATAAATGTATTACATAAATAATTTTCTTGATAAAAACGATGGTTGTTAAAGCTGGTTATATATATAATTTCCCTTCCTTAACTTTCAACAATAGAAGAATGCATTTGCTTATATGTGTAAGCAATATAAGACGTATTGAATTGTTTCGTAAGAATGTAAGATATCATTACAAATTATGCACAAAAATACTTTTACAAAACTGTCTAGGTTAGAAAATTTGTTTGCATTATAAAATTCCTTCAAAAATATAATGTGTAAGCCTTTGTGATCGTGTAGCACTTATTTTTGTGCTAAATTATTTGCTTATGTTTAAGCTATGATTTAATTTAGGCGATTTAGCTTAGTTTAATATGAATGCAAGCGTAAGTTTATTATTAGTAAAGACAATTTCTGGAAATGGATCAATAATTATAAATAAGCAATTTTTACTACCGAATTCGTCAAATTTTGAAAAATTTATAAATGTTCATTTAAATGCGCTGCTTAAGAAACATTGAAAAATCTGTTGTAAAAAAATTAAAAATTTCAAGTCTTAACGTCTGTCGAGAACCTTATTACAAGACATTCTGAGAGAGATTAAATCATTGATCACTGATCATGAATATGCGATATTCATGATCAATGATAGCTTGACATGAAAACAAGAACTTAAAACATAATATGATAGCATATTCGAGAAATATTTCCACTGGGGTTTGATGGTTTTTTAAACCCGGTTTTAAAAAACAGTTTTTAAAATAAATTTGTCACATTTGAAAACCAGTTTACAGAATTCACATTATTATGAATATTATTGAATGATATTGGTTATTCTTATATTTGAATGAAGCTGAATGTCTTAAACTTTTAGAACTTCATACAGTTTTGGGACCGATTCGTCTATCTAAAGAAAGATGGCTTAGGCAGACAAGCTGCCAATTTATTAACTCGTGAAGATATCTTCGAATTTCTATTAAATAAACTAAAAAATAAGTTTGAAATTTTTATATGTTTGAGAAGAATGAGTTAAAGAAAGAAGTCAAGTAGAATTAGCCACTCTTTTGTTATAATTGAAAAATTTACAAACAATTTTTAGTTCAACGGAGAAATCTAGTGTACTTTCTTTAGATTCTAAAACCAAAATTATTAAGTTATCTGGAAAGATATTATCTAGAATATTTTTAAATTCTTACGAGGAAACCGATTCTGATGAAGAGAAAAACGAAAAAACTACTCATCAGAGTAATGCCTTGTCAAAAGAATTTTGGGAAAATCAATTCACGAGTTTCTTGAAGTCCCTTAAAAAAACTTTCAAATCCAAAGACACGGAAAGATGAATTTTCCTTGTTTAAGGCAATGAATAAAATAACTAACAACTTAGATTTATTATTTAATGCCATGAAAATTATAAAACCGAGCTGAGAAGCTGGTGAACGCGCATTTTCAGTTTCAGGGAATATTATGTCCAAAATAAGAATAAAACTTAACCAACATTCAGTGAATATTTTATGTTTTTTATCATGTGAGGACTCGATGTTGTTTTCGTCAGTGGTTTTTTAAATAATTGAAGTCAACGAATAATTGAAGCTCGAAATCGTATAGGCAATGAACGGAGCATATATGACACTATTCATCAACATCTTTTAATCGCACATATATTTTACCTGTTTTTGCAAATATTGCATTATTATTTCTCATATATTATTTTTATATCTCATAAGGATAATATTGTACCATTTAAATAGATGTAAATTTTCGAGATTTCTTATTAACAAAATCATTCTCATTATTAATGTCACTATCATCCAAATTCTTTTTAGAATAATGCTAACAGAAATATGGAATTTTATATGCTTTATCAAAATAAAAACTATTTACGAATGGGAAAAGGAGCTCAAAGAAATGAGAATACTTTTCCAAAAGATAGTAGCTATATCTTTTTGTAATCAAATTAAATTTTTATGGTAAAAAGCTAATAATGTGTAAAATTTAAATGTTCGGGGGGGGGGAAACAATGGAAATGAATAACTTAATTGATCTAACAAAGCAATTTTTTCGAGTCATAAAACCTAAATAACTCTTTTACACTTTAAATAGACTGATAATTTACTGTGGAATAAAAAATAATACATTTTCAAGAGAAATAAAAGAACAAACTCACAAATCTTATCAAACAAACTTTAACAAATAGCTGACGCTTAACAGACATTTCTGGTTTCTTTGCAATATTTTGGAAAGAAAAAGTACTACTTCGGATTTTTTTTTTCTGATTTTTACGATCCGAAATTGCTTTACGGCGTAGAAAATCACTCAACTTTTAAAGTGCGAGTCTTCCACTTTCTGCCCGAAAGTTAACGCTCCGGCAGGGATTTTATTGTTTCACGAAGAGCGTAAAGATTATTGTTTTTTTTTTCTCTGGAAGTCTTTCTCTTGCTGAATAGATCGGTCTAGACTTGATAAAAAAGAAAGACCTTTCGACTTTTTCGTCTTCGTCGATATAGTTGTCTCAGTATGAATATTCCTCTATTGAGTGAATTCAGAAGTCACTTCCTTTTTCCGAGTCGAGTATTCACTTCCAAAAGAATGACTTCTTCATATGTGCTACCTTTTGACATTTTTTCTCATTGTTTGTGAAATGTAATTAAATAAGTTTAATTTTTTTAGACATTTAAAACTTTAAAAGGAATTTAATCCAAAAGATGTGCATTAAAAAACAAAACAAAAAAAAACTTATTTATTATTCTGGTAGGCAGGATTTTTGTAAATAGATTTCAGTGGTTATTTTTTAGAGTCTTTTATTTAACTTAAAGTTTTATGCATGAAAGCGTATTAAAAGAGCATAACATTTTGAATATAAATATTAGAAGAAAAAAAAAACATTACTTTTTTATTAGTCTCGAAAATTATAAAAAAATCTCGAAATGTTTATATGAATTCTAATTAATTATGAGATCTATTATGCATTAAAATGTACCTGATAATCTAACTGTTTATGTAGCCGGCACTCAAAAGCACTGTGAATAGGTAACGAATCCTGAATCAGAATTTGGTTATGATAAGAATTTTAAATTATCTACAAACGTTTATTTACCTTGATTATTATTGCTGGCGCAAAATTAATTCGGAATAAAAGGAAGTAATTGCAGATTGAAGAGATAATTAAAGTGGAATTAGTTATTTTGTTACTTCTATGAGTATTTTTTTCAAAAGAATGTCATGAAATTTTAACTCTTCTAAAGAGTGTTTAATGTAATATTAATTCTTCAAAAGAAATTCTAATTTTAGGCATAACAGAAAATTTTCTATTAAGAATTAAAAAAAAGGAATTTGGAAATAGTAATATAAACATTTCGTGAAATGGAGCATGATTAATTTTTTTACATATAAAAACAAAGCAATACCGAATAAAAATGATTGAATAAATTGTTTCTTAACTATTTGCATGATGATGAAAATTTCCTTCATAACATTTAGAGAAAAAAATGTACACAAAATAGGTGTGCTGTATATTGGTTTTTAGTGACAACTTTTCAACGGCTTTTGCATAATGAGGAACGTAGCTGTCAAAAAAAATTGTCACAATCACTATAGCGGGTTTAAACTTGTAATTCCGCTGTTAGTTGTGAGTTGGAAGAAACGTGCGATTTCTTGAATCTTTTTTATGGGGTGAGAACATTTTTTTTTCTTGATTAGGTGGTTTTGATGTCTCCGAAATTTACGGGTAAAGATTATGGGTAGCGGGAAATTATCGATTGACAAATTTTTTATCTGCTTTTATCAGTATTGGATTATTATTACGTACACTTCTTTGACAGCAGATGAGTTTTTAAAAGGCTGACGAAGAACTATGGCATCGTAGCTTTTATTTCATCCAAAAATCGGTCGAGCTCCAAAACTTTGTTTGCTAGCTAAAAAAATTGAAAATGAAAGATTATTTATCAAAAAGAAAAATAATGCAAAAAGGGTTAAAATTACAGTATAAAGATAATTCTACTAGAGAAATACACCTAGTGATATTGCCTTACTTTTTATTAGGTATAAATTTCAGGAAATAATATCTTAAAAACTTAACAGAGACGATTGGCTAAATCAAATTTTTGTGTAAAGCCATATTTAATATAAAGGGAATTTTAAGCTGCTATTGATGTGCTATAACTGATAATATAAACGAATATAATTAAAAGAAAAATCAGACACTAGAATTTGATTTAAATATTACTAAAAAATTTAACATACAAAAGCATTTTATTTTGAAAATATTTTTGAAAACCTTATTTCGTTGAATGTAGCTTATAAGTCGTTAATAAAATTTAAACCTTTGTTTCAATGGTCATATGCTTTCGAAAAAAATTATGCAAGTCCTTCCCCTATTCATAAGAATAATAATGAAAGTTTTCATTAACAAGCATTTTCACGAATTCGTTATATTCCTAGTCATGGAAATAAATTCATGGAACAGAAACTTTCACCCTAAACTTATTCAATGAATAAATTACAGTAAAGCAATCTTGATTACATAAGCAATAAATAAAACGACCTCGGGTTAAATAATTTAATTATCTGCGTTAGACGAAGCAAGTTTTCCTTCGCATTCCCATTCATCCGGGGACCAAAATTACCTCGAGAGCGAAGATGAAGAAAAAAGTTTGCTAAAAATAACCCCATCCATGTGATTCTGTTACAAAAGAATGTGCAGTTTTCGGAAAAGACTTTTATATTAAAGAGCAGAAAATGCTTTTAACAGAGCAGATCACCATACATTAGCTATCAAGATAACTATCCTATTTTGGAAAGTTAGGCAGGATATCGCAAATGTGACTCTTTAAAAACTAATGTGACGGGGAACAGATGGTTTAAAATTGAATTAAAACAAGCAGATGTTGTCCCTCAAATTTAAACGGCTAATCTTTCTTTCCAATGGGACGATCAATACTATAAAAAAAATTTCCAGTCATTCATTATCATTGGTTATCCATTGTTAATACTATTACTTTTCTCAAAAATTAAGTTATTTTTATATTGCTATTACAAAGTTCTTAATAAGTCAAATATGTGAAATTTTCTAAAATAATTAATAGTTCTCAGTATATTATGAAATGTTTTAAATGAAAATAAGAGGTAAAAAGGCTTTTCACCTCTATATAAATAAATTTCCTGATCATTAGTTTTTATTTGCTTCATTAATATTTTAAACTGTTAATTTTGTTACTTAAGCGAAAGACGAAAAAAATTTAAAGTTAAAATGCTAAGAAAAATGTAACAATCCATAAGAATCGCGAATCTTCCCGGATAAATTAAATTTCAATGCTGTAGCTGAAAACGTTTTTGAGTTATTGAGTTCACAAACAGATAGACATATTAGATTTCGAAAGATTTTTTTGTACTCATAAAGACAAAAAAAAAAAAAAAAAGAGATTCAACAAAATTTCGAATTCAAATTCTTTTGAGCATAACAATTTTTTGTTTGAGGTATGAAAAAGTAAAAATATGCTCACTGAACTAATTTACTCTTAGCATATAATTCATCTAACTTATTTGCACATATGAAGATCGTGACTTTTAAAACTAAATTCAAGTTAATTACTTGGAAATTCCGATATCAATATAATAAATAACGAATCAAAGTGTTATATTTATTTGAAACTGTTGTCACAGGTAGTTAGATTCAATTTTTTTCAAATATCTGTCCACAACATCTTTATAAGTAAAATAACAAGGAATACAAATGACCATCCCATTTATTGGTCCTATTCCACCAACTTTTATATCTCCGTACAGTTCATGGCCCGTGAGCAAGATATTAATAGTCAGGTGTCTTCTTGCGCCACTCAGTTTCGAAACAAATCGAGAAAAATGTCTGACAATACATTTGCTACAGAAAACTCTTGCAACAAAGCTCAAAAATAACTGATTCCATTTCAATAATTTTAGTTTCAAAAGAAAGATCAAGACTTTTAAATATGATTGGAGTAAATCCTATTTTGTCTTCCATTTTTATTCTCATGTAACTTCATGTCATTTTCATTCTTATGAAAATGGACAGTTTTGAGAACAGGGAGCAATGAAAGATATATCATGATACCATTAACAATAAATAATATTTGAAAAAACATATTGCAATGGTTTTGCCTGGCGTTTGACTCTTTAATTTGTTCATTTATTTTAAGTAAATAGGTAATAGTCTAAGTCGGTCTCCAAACGCGTTTAGTTATTTTTTAATTTACTTCTTTCATGGTGCTTTAAATTACTTTTGATTTCAAAATTATTTTTATTTTTTCTATAACATAGTCTTAAAATAAACATCTCTCTCTCTCTATGTATATATATAT
>JAOUZG010027119.1:5190155-5211356 GCA_026289955.1 Argiope argentata
ATACATGACACAGAAATCGCTCTTATTATTTACAGCGGAATGACAATATTCAAATCTCAACAAACCGTCATACGCATTTCAGATTGTTTCATTCATTCAATATTTTTACAGGTGCATTAAATCCAAAGTTTCACTCAGATGATTAACAAAGCTTATAGCTCGATATAGGTAATCATGGTAAGGTTGCGGATAAATGAACGTGATCTCTATAAGTACATTAAAATCGTGCCAATCATCCCAAAATTCGTCTAATAGCTGCTATTCTGAACGGATACCAGAAACGGTATCAAATGGCTTTTAGGCTGCTAAATATTGGCGAAAAATCATCTAAACGTTTTTCAATTTGGTGACCGTATATTAATTTTAAGTTTAACAGCATCGTTATTATTACTTCCATATGGAAAATGTTATCCATATTTTCTAAAAAATTATCTTATAAAAATTATCTTTTTAATTATTTCAGTTTCATTTTTGCTCAATTTCCTATTTTAAAAAGATAATGTTTTTAATTCTGTAACATACATCATTTGAAGAAATGTATATTAAATGCTATGAAGGAATTCAAACTTTACAACAAAACAATAAATTTTGTATTTTTAATAGTCATTAAATCAGTCGAAGGATTTTGACTTCAGCTTTTATCTATATTGCTATTTTAATTGCGAAAGTTTGGATGGATGGAGGATGTTAGTCAATCACGCCATAACAGCTAATAAGAAAAACCGCAAATAAACGAAATTGGATGAAATTTAGCACAGAGATAGATTATAGTCTAGAATAGAACATAGGCTACTATTTATTCTGGCTAATTGAGTGCTTAATTTTTCATCAATCAGAAACTAACTTTCTAGCCAAAATTCTTTATTTACGTACCCCCAAATGAGTTAGACTTCGGCATTTTACCCATGCTAATGAGGTTATTATTAAAATGTCTTCAACCAGTTATTTCAAACAATTCTGCTTATTTTATTAGAGTTTGATGCATCTAAAATTAATAATTGTTAATTAATCGATCTTTCAGATTCATTTTGAAGTTCACCTGAATTAAATAATACAGAATAAAGAAAATTTAAAATTTCCAATGTGTATTGAGCTATCCCAACTGGTGTGGGAAATTAACTCATGTGTAGTGTGTGGTAATTTTTGGCAACTGCAATTTCATTTTAATTAAAAAATTTAAAAATATGTGTACAATACTGTTGTAGGACTCGATTTGCGGTTTTTCTTTATTTGAGGTAAATACATGGTAATAAAATAAATTGTTTTTAGGTTAACTATGTGTGTTTTCAAGCGTACGAAGTCGGGGGTAAAAGCATTTCGTAATGTATAGACTCTTTAATGTGCAGTATACTGATTGAATTCTTGTTTTCCAGACGTATCAAATAACAAATTAATCTTTTAGGAACCTAAAAAGTGGATAAACTGAGTGAAAGAAGGTGCGAAAGGCGCCTAATTTCTGCTTAACACACAAACAGTTTTTTCTAATTTTAATTCACTATATTACGATTCTCTGACATCTACATATTATGAGGAATATTTCATCGAATGCTTTCAACAGTTAACAATGATTTCTGAGTATTAAAATTATCACTTGTTATTGAAGGACGACATCATTAATGGCTTCCAATGCCTCTATCAGTTTCTGCGCATGACTTTGCAGCAACTTGCTTCAAATTATGCTACCTAGTGCATATGTTTCGGGCATCATCATAATTGACATGCAAATGCGTCAGCGCTCGGGGTTCTTCTAGTCCACGGGCATTCTACGCGCATTCCCAAGAGGCTTCCGAAGCATTGATTAAACGGTTATATCGGGATACTATAATTTAATTGAATAATACATTTATTATAAATAATGATGGCGAAATAGGTTTGTCGCATGGACAAATATGAATTGCAGTAGTAGGAAATAAGCTCTGATGATCAGTTTTGCTTGGATTTTATTTAAAAGTGGTGCCTATAGCTATAAATATGAAACAACCATTAAGGGAATTTTAGAAACATTTATTCACATTATTAAAACTGCCAAATTAAAGCAAATATAATAAGCTATATTTTGGGATAAAATCAAAAAAGTAAGAGCTGAGTAACTGGAACACGGACATTTGACACCAATGTTCTTTTTTTAATACGGATAAAAGAAATTTTAGACCAATCATTGAAAATACTGCGCGTTTTATTCTTTCAAATCGACACTTAGAACGGTAATCACTCCAAGTTTAGAAGAGAACTGCATGATGAAGTAAAAAAATTTGTTTTTTTGAAGCAATAATTTATTTATAAACATATGGTGAGTTCAATGTTAAAAGGAAGATCGAAATAATTAAATAGGAATTAATATTACCCTAAGCAAATTATTTCCATTTCCATTTTTAACAATATGAAGAGTTGCTTCAAAAAGGATGTAGCTCCACCTTAGGAGTATTTTCAGTTACATGCACTATCATGTGGTAAAAATAAAGCTTGCCCATTGAGTGCCAGAAAGGTATAGCTACACTCATTAGTTCTCCCACTAAACAAGCGGTGGAGCTGTCTGTCTCATTGTTTTGTTGTAATATAAATGTAGCTCCTGGAGCCCCCCCCCCCATTGATTTTGCTTTCGGAAAGATAGAAAAACGTACAAGGTAAGTAGAAAAGCGTTTTTCTAACGTGTGAGTGTGCTGGTATCATAGAGAAGACAAATGAAAAAATTGATGTTAATAAAGCTACCCAAGGATTGATTTTCAACTTCATAGACCTATTAAAATGTTTCTTCCTGAAAACTCTTAACATCATTTCGGATGGTAACAAAAGTTTTTATAACAAAATATAGAGTTTTTACATATGAAAAATCTCAAATTAATATAGGAACCATGTTATGTAAAGAGGATTTTGGACTGGTCTGTAACAAGCCAATAAAAATATTCAACATCCAAAAAACTACTCCGTTAATGTTGAACCAGATTCTGCCATCTTATTTTCACTTAAGAGCGCAAAATGTAAAGATGTAATGGAATGAGCTCGCAAATAGTTTCACAAATTATATGCAGTTCTAGAAGGCCTATAACTTGATGATGCAGTATAATGAACCCGAATTTACAGAGAGGAGGGGGGAGATAAGTAATGGGAATATAACTTTTTGTTTCTAAAGCCAAGGTGTATTAATTTATATTAAATAAAATAATGTTAGAGTAAAATGCATTTCAATTGTGAAGTATTCTTACTAGAGATAGACAAGCTTATCTATTTCGTTACAAGGAAGAAGTAATTCAGGCATGAGCTACATCATCTGAAAATATTTTTATGTGAAAATACTCTAATAATATTCAGGAACAATTAAGAAGATTGATCGAAAATAAAATATTCGCACAATTTAGAATTTAGAATTTTCAAAGATTTTTTTTTACGACTTTCTGCAAAATCCTTCTAAGAGCTACCTCCTTTTTACAGAAAACACAGATATTGAAAAGGGATAACCCATTGCAGTATCCCCAATTGATTTGTTCAATTGTGTATTGAACCTTTGGAAAGCCAGTCCAACAGGTCTCGTTTGCCCATTTCTACATTTGATGACTCCTTATTACTAATCGATTGCATTTTGTAATTAGTTAAATCAGTTCTTTAGTCTTCAAAATGTAACTGTATTACTAGCATTGCTGAAATCGATAGATAATTCAGGTAGGCAATATAATAAATATATAAATACTATTTGGGAATGAATTTGAAAAATAAGAGTTTGTCTAGGAACTAAGCTGATATTACTGTATACCTATAATAAATACTTTAAGTGATTTCAGTGAGATGACAACAGGATACTTTTGAGTGTATTGTGCATTATTTATAAAATAAATTCATCACTTTAACATATGATTAATTTCAAAAAAATTAATACCCCCCCCCGCTCAAAAAACTGTGGATTTTCGATAAGATCCTGAAGACCATAAGGGCTCAAAGTTTTATTTTAGAATTTTGTACATGGACATTTTTGCGCTTCGTCGGTTAATGGTGTAGACTGAATATGAATTTTCAAAGCCCTTTTCCGACTGTTCGTTTTCTGTTTCTAATTTCATATTTAGTTATAAATTTACTGTAATGATTATTTTGTAATCTATTTTAATACAGAACTAAAATTTTAGCTCCTAATATTTTCTAATTCATTTCAAAAGTTATTGCGTTTATATACATGCAATTGTACAAATCAACAAATGGTTAGTTTGTTGAGGGATTGATATTAGATTTGATACTTTAAGTACTAAAATTGTAAGCAAATTTGATTTAATTATGCTTTTATGTTTTGAAGTTGTTATTCCCTCTTGCATTTGGACAGACAAATAAATTTTATGTTTGTCTCCGAAATTGCGCACTAAATTTTATTCAACGATGTTTCGTAAAAGACCACAAATTTTATTCATCAATCCAATGAATTATTTTTATAGTCAAACAGGATTATATTCAAGAAATTAGTCTTGCAGACAAATATAGATTCAAGAAATTTGTATCCGGAGTCGGGGAAGTCTGAAATGTGAAGATTCATCAAAATCTTGAACTCGAATTCTTTAACGGTTACAGTGCCTCCTCTTCTCCTCTTCATATATACTACTATAATGAATGTGAAAGTTTGGATGGATGGCTGTTGTTATTCAACAACACCAGAACGAAATTATGAAATTGTCCGAAAATTCGCACATAGATAGTTATTGTCTAGAAAAGGAGATAGGATACTGTTTATTTCGGTTAATTGAGTGGTTATTTTTTTATTAATTAGGAACGAACTTTCTCGCCAAAAGTCTTCATTTCCCCACCGCCAAATGAGTGGGACTTCATTTTGTTTTTTCCCCACAATATAATGAGGTTAAGCTTAGCATGTTTTTGACCGGTTATTTCAAAACGATTATGTTTATTTTATTAATGTTTGATTCATTTAAAACTAAGCATTGTTAATTAATTGATTTTTAAGATTCATTTTGAAGTACTTATAAGATAAAATAAAGGAGAATAAGGGAAATTAAAAAAAATTAATGTGTATCATGTTATTCCAACTGGCTTAGAAAATTCACGCATTTGCGTTGTCCCAATCGGCGTCAGACCGTCAGTTCTCAAACATACATATAAAATACGAAATCGCGAGTAAATGCTAGTTGATTATAAATGTATAATGTAACAACAAAGTGCTGAAATACATTTATATAGAATCCCATAATTCCTCAAAATAGAGCTTCAATAAGTGGAATTGAAATGTTTTTACTTTTTTGAATACGAAATGTGTAATTAAGCTTTTTATCATGTCAGAACATGATGTTGTTTTGGGCGTCAGCAAAACTCCGTAAGCGAAAAATAAAAATTTTAATCCGTAGGCGAAAAATTGAAATTTTATTATCTGCACGAGCATCCACAAAATAGCTCTTAATAACGCGTTGCCATTGCATTTGCAAAAGCTCTGATTTAAAAAAAATAAGTTAATGCCTACAGCAAATAAAATTCAGAAAAATGTCATTTTGAGTACACGATTATATGAAAAGAAATAAATAGGAAACGTGATATTTTTTTAAACGATAAATGCGAGATAAAGTTTTTTTGGATCGTTTGCAATATTAAAGTGACTAATTCACTGAAACTATTAAAATAAATAAAAATATAGTTTAACTCGCACGAGCACTTGGTGCTTGGCCGATCAAGAAATGATGCTCTGACACGACACACTGAAATATGCATAGAAGATTTCATTTTAATCTTTATCTCATTTTTGCATGCTTTTAGAAGACTTGATTCATACACATCATGCATCTGTGTTGCACTGGTAACAGTGTTTCTAAGAGGGCAGTCCTTTATTGACACTTTTTGATTTAATTAAAGAAGTGACTGCGACTTAATTTTTTGTCTTTTTTTATCTCATTACCCGTAACACGGGAGCGACTTCCTATTACCTCCCATTAAACTGTTATTGCTTTTTTAGTTCCAATGGAATTCCCGATTGATGAAAGCAATAAAGACATTTCCAAGAGCTCTTGGACAAGTTAATTTACGGAGAGTAAAAACTTGTTAGGAATGCTGTTAAACTGAGCATTCGGTGATTTTCCGAAATTACTACAGGGTTTAATTTAACATCGAGGTAAGAAAAAAATAAATTCATATGATGAAAATAAACTCATAAGAAATGGCGTAAGTTCAGTCCAGCAATTATAAACACCAGCCATGCTATAAGTTAATTGAAAGAAAAGTTTTAGACGTCTTGATGAAAATTTTACAACTATAAAGTGCTCTGGTTTCGTTTGCTTCATTGACATTTCCATATTAAGATATTTTTTCTCTTAGATATTAGAGTAGAAGGGACAAAAATAATAATATACCATCGAAAAAGGTCTCTCCAAAATTTTCTCATAGGAATGTCTACTTTTCTAGCTCCTGCAAAAAAGTTGTACCCTCGGGCAAGGGCGTTATCTCCAAAAGTGCTCAAATTTTTATTTTCAAAATTCCACGCTTGAGTTTTTTTTTTAAATTTCATAGCATATAAAGAAAAACTCAGTGTTCATAGTAGACGCTTTTTTCCGTCTGATTGCCACCGCGATTTGATGCAAAACTTTAGTTTTAATGATAAGATCACACAGGAAATATTATTTATCTAATTTTCTGAATTTTGCTGTAACATTACAAGCTAAAATACATACTGACGGACTTAATTCGTAATATGATATAGATCTGCCCTTTAGATTCTAAGTCATCCTACAAAATTTCAATTTTCTTATAGTGCTTTTGAGTTATGAATTTTATATGTATATGTACAAATACACAGATGTAGCGCATTTTGTTGGAGTTCTTGTGACTTATGTTTGAATCCCAATATAGGCATGGCTGTTTTGTGCTCTATCCGTGAGGTGTGTGAATGTGCCCCTTCTGTAAAGAGTGGTTGTGCAAGCGCATGAGACGCATGAAGTGGCTAAGTCTTTCTGTTGGCACCAATTTATAAAACAAGAAACGCTCACTCGGCTTAAATCGCTGATAGATAATAGTCGGAGAGCTTATAAAAGTTCCATAAGCCACAACAACAACATATGCATAAGTAAATTCAACCTTCAGTGTGGTATAATCTTGATGGATTAAATTCAAAAATCTACTCTTAACCACTTAACTGTTTTAAACCCGTATGCCGTAAGTGCATCAATTTATCAAATTTTGATAGTTGTAAGCAAAAAATAAAACCTTCATAACGATTATAATTCAGTATTAATATTACTTCGAATACATAGATAAGTCATGTCTTCAATGTATTTCTATTTGAATCAAAATAAGAAAATATTCCTGAAATAGAAGGCGTCGTCTTATAAGATGGTAAAGAAAATAAAACAGTTAAGTGGTTAAAATGCTAAAGCTTAGCACAACATTTTATTTTTCTAAGTCATTGGGGTTGTTGCATTTACATGGATGTGAGAGTATAAACTAGCAGATGATCGAATTTCAGATATAAAATTTTATAGCTATCTACAGTTTAAATAGTAAATTTGAATACCAAATTTTATGTATCTAACTTTTATTTGAAGTTATTTTGTTAGTGTTTTAGGAGTTTCTAAAATGTGGAGACTCACTAGCTACTCGAGTTTTTACCGATAAAATTACTTTTTCTTTATATAAGAGGAAAAAAATAAAAAAAAGTACAAAGAAACAATAGGAAAGTTATTTGTGTGGCACTATCTGCTAATTTACTGACGAAAGTATCAAATTTTCTCACTGAGTCTAGTTAATTTAAAGATCGCAAAGCAAAAAGTTCCCCCCTCTTCCTTCGAAATAAGAGGATGTTAAAGAAAGAGCTTTACAGCTTCGGTTTGAAACTCAGCCAACTCTTCATTCACTTGTAAGCAATTCACTCATTTGGTTTCTTCTCTTCCATTTTGTCTCTTATTTTATGATTTCGTCTCTTTTAATAAATGTTCGCTTAATTTTTTTAGAAGTAAATTTATGTAAAAAAAGGCATTAATCCTTATTTTCTTAAATATGATTTAGATTATCCTAATTAAAATTTTTAATCACTTCAGAAGTAAAATAGTATTGAAGTTGTTCTTTAACTACCTATTTATTATTTTGAGAAAAATCAAAATTGATGACCTGCTATAACATTGTAGTTGAAGATCTTGAAGTCAACTAAACGAAAACCAACATAAGGAAAAAAATTTAAATCTAAATATTTCTACCATTTTTTAATGTTTATTTAAACAATGTAGTTTAATGCAATGCAAGTTTACTTCATATTTTGTTGAATTATTAACTAATGACGCTAATAAAATATATTAAAAGAAAACTATCAAGATGTGTAATAATATTCAGTAGCTGCTATGTAATAACAATCTGAATATAATATTAATGGTTCATTAATTATTGTTAATGAAACACTTTATCTAATAGAAATAAACAAGTCTCGGGTAAGAATTTAGTTTTTTTAATTAATGGTTTGATTTGCTGATACTTTAAGTTCCAAAACCTCATTCTGCATTTTTGTTGTCTCTTAACTGAATGTTGTTCATGTTCCTTCTAATCAACATTAATTGTATATGTTTCGAAATATAACTGTATTAATTCAGTTAGTACAAATAAATTTAAAATTTGGGAAACAATTTTATGCTGTTATCTCTCCAGTGCTTCATTTGATTCTTTATCGCTAAATTCTTTTATAATCCGTTTTAAAATGACCTCCCCCATGCATTTGAATTCATTTATAGATGTATTTCATTTTATTCTATTTAATAATTTCAAGAAATTCAATTAACTATTGTTTGGTTATTGTAAAAAAGTTTACCTTTTGCTTCTAAATGAAGGATAAGATGATTTCTGAAATAAAGAAATAAAATAGATGATACATAATCTGCGACAAATGTATGTCCTGTTTATTAAAAAATGCCAAAGTATTAAGGCTTATATTAAAAGGAAGCAAGGAAACTTTTTGTCTTTATTAAGTTATTACAATATTATGAAATCAATTTTGGTAACTACTGGTAAAACAAAATCTTTGCGTTGATAATAACACAAGGGACTGATTATAATTGGTTGTAGATATTAAATACATAATAAACTCTAAAATATAAATTTGAATTGCAGTTGCAATAAATTAAAGGCAATAAATTAAAAATTCAATACTCCTTCTTCCCAAATTGGTTATTGAATTATAAAATATTCAAGACCAGTTTGTTAACCTTGCTTCGTTTTTGGATGGAAAGTAATGAACCCTTACATACAATATTCAACTTAGAATCCAAAATCCATTAAATAATGGATGTCGTGAAGACATTCGGAAAAACTGAAATACTAGATCTATGTGATAGCCTTAGAGGTGTTCTAAGGTTAAGTCCTAAAGACCATCACCGACTGATACACACCATAGGAATACATCCCTTTACCGGTAGGGGTAGATACTAAAATTATTTTTGTACCCATCCGGCAGACGAGAATTAACTGCCATTCCGGAAACTCCTCATTTCCTAGTCTGAAGTACTTATCGCCATGGAATAAATGGTTTGCTAAGAATTGAAATTTGATATAAATAAATGTGTCTGGTCTTACTTGGCATTTATATTTTAATTTTTCGAGTATTAATTGGTGAGATAACCAACATTTCTGTATTGATAAATTTATAATATGAAGAATCTTATATTACTTAAAAAGGACCAAAGAATGATGGTATTTTAAGTTAAGACTGATATTGATAACTCTTAGTTATCAATTTTTGGATTTTAGTTCTTTTAGAAAAATACTTAATGACCATTTAAAATTTATGTATCTATGCATTTCAATAATTTTAATTTAATAGATAAGTCTGGGCTGCTATTTAAGCTTGCAAAGAGCATTTTTTCCAATTCCTATTAGTTCATACTCTCCCTATGTACATATCTTGTTCAAATTTTCAATCCTTTTTAAAATACTGTTTATTCAACCACTCGAGTTCCAATATAATTCTTTAAACTTATAGTAGATGACACTCGATGTTAATGCAGCTTTTTTCAAATATTAATTCACTAATTGCATTTAATTGATTTTAATACTTTTCATAGAGTTTTAAATATTTGTAATGAAAATTGGGGTGAACATGCAATAGCCGAATTGGCACAATGCAAGAGTTTCATTATTTTTATGTGAAGGTCAAGAATGCGAGTTCAATTCTTGCGAAAATCAATATATTTTTGATAAATCAATTGTAATTATTTAACAAAAAGTAGCTAAAATAAAACTTTTTTGTTGATCTAAGTAGGAATTGATTTAATTTTTGAATTATATATTATTTGTTTAAATCTTTATCATACGTCTTGTAGAAATAGTTATTCAACATTTACTTATCGTTATATTGTTATTGTTTTTTTGTTAATATTTTAAAAACATTTTTGATTTATTTAACTATCGTTACTTATCATTTCTAATTTTCCCTAAATAATAATGTTTATTATAAATACCTATATATTTTCTAAAAAATACGTCAAAAATATTATAAGACAAATTTGAATAAAAATACTCTCAGATATCTCTTTTTTTTTACTTTCATAACTTTTTTTGAAACGTTTGCTTTAGTACTGATAATATTATCTTCGAAAAAGTTTGAATTAACGGTTCATAAAATTTTTTTTTCAAAAATTATTCTGAAGAACTCAAAATTATAGCCTGGTTGTATGAAAAAAACATATTGAGCCTTAAACTGTGGCCCTATGGAAAATGGATATTGGGGGCTATTGGTGATAGTATCGACTTCAAAAGCAAGATAAAATCTCGGCGAAAATGTGAACCATATTATTTTCAGTGTTGGGTGGAATCAAGCCAAACATTTTAAAATTTATATATTTTTTCAAAGAAACTCTTTTTAATTTTATTGCTATTAATAATTATTAAAGCTATTTTTAATTGTATTCACTAATTAGTTTTTATATTATTACAATTTTTTCCGAAATTCTTTTCTGAAGAAATTTTGAATTTGATATTTCGTAAATTTGGATTTTTAGTAAAGGAATTATTTAATTTTTATCGCATAATTTTAAACGCTGAAAATGAATACTTAAATAATAAAAAATACGTATCAGAACAAACACCAAACTAAGCATCATAATATAGTTTATATTTTTACACTTCTGCATTTTTAATATCATATTTTATAATTTGTTACAAACCACAACGATTATACTTTTTTCCAAAAAAAAAGAAAAAAAAAGAAACGTATTTTTTTTGTTTATGGGTATTTTGATATTTTTATTCGTCAACCAACAATATTTTATCGCTTTATACACATTTTGGCGATACAAACATTCACGTAGCAGATGAATTTTGATAAGAAAATATAAAATAATAAGGATTTATGTAATAAAAAGAAATAAAATATAGTTTATCACATTCTAGTATTAAAATTTTGGAAATTATTTGCGCCTAACAAAATATTTGTGTAGGATATCACACAGAGCTATTTTGTTTCCCTCTCATTTGATTCTGTTGTCTTTTTGTAGGATGTAATTCAAAGCCAGACTTGTAAAAGGTTAGATCATTTCCCAGAGGACGATGTTTTTAATTTAAACAGCATTCCAGATCAACGCCATCTGTCGAGTTTTTGAAACACTGACACGATTAATATTCAGGAAGAGACCTACTGATCTCCCTTCGATAAATAAGCACTTTTGTTTTAATTTATAACGTCCTCCTAGAGGAAATTATCTAAATTTCTGTTTCTTTCATATCTCCATGTTTCAATCCATTTTCTATTTCTCCGTAAATACTCCCATGTATATTTTCTCCTTTTAAAATTAGACTTTTTTTAATTTTTTAAAAAAGTCTCATCATCTTTCATTTGCATTATTTTAATCTTAGTTTTCAAACTGAACTCTTAAATATTACAAAAAATCCCTAGGCACCTCGCCACTGAAGAGTCTAACATTTTTTGGAAGATTTCTTTGAACACTCACATTTGTATAATATAAAGCTTGCAACAACATAGCTAATGAATTTATTTGATACATATTAAAGCTCATTCAGTGCATGATTCCATTTAAATGAATTATCGACAACAGTTGAACCGATCTGGATTTGATATCAGCGAAATTCCCTTTACGTAAAGCGTGAATCACTTCTGTTTTCGGTTATACATAAATCATTGAAGCTCAGGGACTCTAAATCAAATTATAACATAACTCGTGATGAGATATGCACTGCAGGGCTTTAACGCAACCGTTTAGGTCGATTCACACAACTCAGATGAAAAGCAGAATTAACGCATTTGAACATTTGTGAGCTACAAATGGCATTAAGTTTCACTAAAGTGATTGATCCGAAACACATTTATCAACGGAGATGCTCCGCTTACATTCCATGATAATGGATTTGGAACATTGCGGTCGACATTGGCATCGCACTGAAATTCCCATGAATGAGACATTACAGATTTAAAATGAGTAAATATCTTTGAAAAGAAAATAGTTTTGTGAAGTCGGCAGTAAGAATGTAGGAATACGTCTTTCCCTTTGCTATTGTATCTTATTATATTGTTGTTGCAAATTTTTCAAAGTTAATATTGTATACGCTTTTCGTAACTGTGTCGAAATCTAGTGCCGTTCGTTTCCATCGGGCGCTAATGTTAACGACAATAGTTCGTTAATCCATTAATTATTGTTATTGATTTCTTTTATCGAATTACGTAAGAAATATGTAAAAAGAAAATTTTAATATCTAAAAAATTCCACAAAATAAATAAAAAAAATTCAAAAAATTTAAAATTATGTCTATATGTGAGCGCGATATCTCTGAATTGCAACAAGATAGGTAATATGGTATTCGATTTCCCTTATCAATTTTGGAGCTCATAATTGAACAAAAATCATTTAAAAAATTAAATAAAATTCTGAATTATTTAGTTTATTCATTTTTTAAAAAATAGCAACTCATTTATATCAAATTTATTTCGGTTCATTTTTATCTTCAACTTTAATGATTTTTAAAGAAAATTATTTGAAGTACATTTTGAAAGTATATTTATCAATGTTTCAAGTGCTAGATTTACCCTGGGGCCATTTGCAAGCATATTAAGCATATGCACAAATTATATAATTAAAATTTTTTAAGTCAAGCTATAAATAATATTATTGTTAATGGTTGAGAGTAATGTTTAAAAATCCCTTGAAATCTTTTTATGAAGGTTAAATTCTGATAGCTATATGAAGAAATTTTAAAGAATCTGACGAATTGGTTTATTAATTTAAAAAATATTTTTTATTAAATTGGACAAATTTAATTAGAATTCGTTGCGAATTATTGATTTTTCTAAAAGGACTCTTCGTTAGAATTTTTTGTGACCATACATTATTACTTTTATTACTGTATCGGATTTGGCTATATGCCAATATTGCTTCCAAAAATGGTGAGACGGAAAAAAAAAAGATCGTACCAAGCAAAATATTGCAATCCGAGATTGAACTTCCATTAGTGAGAAAGGAATGACAAAGTTCCTGCCGATAGGCAAAAAAAAGAAAAAAAAAAGATGAAATTAGAGCAATGTTTGCAACACTTTCAGAATATATATGACTGCGTCGTTTCTCTTAACTTCCGGTACTAAAACTAGGAAAACGAATGGTGCATCAAAGTTTAACGAAAAAAAAATTTTTTTAGATACATTTGTTTTGCAAGCTATAAATTTATCGTACAAACTATTTATAATATCAAAAACAAAAAAAAGTCTTACATTTTCTTTATATGCATCTGGAATATATGAACTTATTGTTGCTTTTGGAAGCCGTACTTTTATTTATATTGATTTTTTTCTATTGAAAGATAAATTGAAATTATTTCCTTTAAACTGCTATTTCGTTATAATGAAATGAAAAGAAAATTTCATATCAATTAATGTTAAAACTTTTAGAAATAAAATCTAATATATAAAGTAAATATAATATAATACTTTCTAATGAATCTATAAGAAATAAAGAATTAGTTTATAATTTATCGACTTTTGAGATGCGTGATCTATTCCTCCCTCTCTCTAATCGAATATAAATGTGGTTCCGGCAATTTTTTTTTGAAACTGTGTGATCTCAAAGTACTTTAGAACCTCTCTTTTCCCTGCTTCTTGCCTTCTTAGTCGATACGCTATACTGTTTTCGCTGCAGTTTGTGCGAAAAAAACTCTAGACGATAGATAAAAATTGGATTATTTCGTTAAAATCATGAAGTATGAAAAGGGCTAAAGAGTTTTAAGACTGGTTCTTCAAAGCATGCTATATTTATAATTAAAAGGACCGTCATTATCGTATCATATGATATAGTCTTAAATAATAATAATAATAATATTTTCTGAAAATGTTCTTTCAAACAGAATTTAAAGCCAATATTTATTATTATTATTATTAATATTAATATTATAAATATAATTAATAATACAAAATACTGGTTTTAATTTTTTTAGAAGAAAATTTTTAGAGCTGTGAAGATTTTGTACTTTTAACTATTATTTCATTTCAATAAAAACTGGGTATAATTGCTAAAAATAAATTAAAAGATGGTAATTGCATGTTTTTGAGATGAAAGCCGACAAGAAGCCTGATAGGCAAATATAATGTGAGTACAGCAATGAGAACTTCATTGATTTTAACTGAAAACGTTTACGCTTCAGTTTCTTCAAGCAAGGGATACTTCTGGTAAAGAGTTTCATACTCTTCTTTCAAGGCCTCTCCTTTCTCCGGTGGATCCCACAGGTCTTCGAATTTGAATTCTTTTTCTTTTTTTCTTTTCTTTCGCACCAGCCTTTCTGTTCTTGGTTTCCCTTCCAGAAGTTCATCGCCTCCTACGGTCATTGCAACAGCATTCAGCTCCTCTCTCGAAGATCTCCGCAAGTGACTCGGAATTTCTATCAAATGTATAGTTCCAGACACTGTGCCGCAGGCTAAATATCTTCCTTCGTCGTCTGCTGCTATGCAGTTCAATGGCCCCTTTTCCAATTTGATGGTCGATAATGGTTCTGAATGTTTTCCTGGAATATCCCAGACTTCAATATCTCCTGTGGTTTTAGTAGCAAATAACATAGACGCCCTCGATGGATTCCAATCCATATCCGTATAATATCCCTCTTTTGTCGTCATATTTAATATAGGTTTACCAGAGTTAACATCCGACCATATTTTCACACTCCATGGATCACAAGAAGCAAATAATTCGGGAAAAAACGCGTTTCTTCTTATACTAAGGACAGGCCTATCTTCACAATCGAATAAAGCCCCTAATTTTTCTGAATCAAAATGAAATTTGCGAGAAAACTTAAGAATTTTTCCTTGTTCGGTCCCCAGCATGAACACATCAGGCAGAGTAGGATCATACTCAACGGAACTCACGGTACAAAGTTCGTGAAGGTTCGGAATTTTCGTTTTATCAGGATCTAATATTACAGTTTGTGTTGGTTTCGACAAATCTCTGGCGTCCCAACTCATTACAGTGGCGTCAAGGGATGCGCTAAAGAAGTCCATACCACTGCCACTTTCGATGAATCTTATGCCGATTACCTTTTTAGAATGACTTTCTTTCACTGCCGATAACTGTTGCGGCCGGCTTCCAGCTCGAATGTCCCACATGGCTATTTGTCCACTGCAATAACCGCCAAGCAACATGTCGATATTTCCTGGATTGAATTCGAGGCAATTAATAGACAGTTCTGGCTTCAAAACACAAAACGGTTTCAAACAGTTTTCCAAATCCCAGACATAGGAGTCCAAACAAATATCAACGGCAGGAATATCAAGGCCATCGACTGAATAAGCTGCAGCTATTTTGCTTAAATCTTCCGACCAACTTATATCTACCAATTTTCTGGCGATCTTATCTGGATCGCCAAATACATTCACGACCTGAAAGTTGATTTCATCTTTTTCTTTGATTCGTTCTCCTGAAAAATATTCTTCATATATATCTATAGAGTTGTTCTCCATAATAACTTGTTCCACCACATCTGCCAGGGATTTAATACTGTTGACGTAACTCTTGTCTTTTTCGATTTTTTTTCTGAATCTTGTCACACTGTCTTCATCTTCGATGTCGACACCTGCTGGCCATCCCCCTTCGGTGTGCTTCATGCCCCGGCTCACAGTTGGATAAGAGACAGTATTCACTTCATACGCGCAGAACTTTTTAGTATTATCTACTTCTCTGTCTATCGACGAAACCACGTAAAATTCATCTTGAAATTCTGGATCCGGATCAATGTCCACCAGCAAAATTGGACCAATATCGGTAAATATACATGGTTTGCCGAATTCTTTTCTTTTTTGAGTATAAATGTATGAAATATCCATTCTTCGTTTCAGATATCTTTGAAGTATTTGTATTTGATAAGAAATAGCAATTCGCTGTTTTTAAAACTAATAAACGCAGAATATTATTTAAAAATTCATCTAATGTTTCAATGAATGTTTTGATGCCAAAAGGAATGGAAATATATATTAATTGACAATATCGATCTCGAGCTTAAAATATAATCATTTCACTAAAATTATTTTAAACACATTTGTAATTTACTATGTTTATTGACATTTCTTATTTACATATCTGTTTTGACAGAGGGCAATTTGATTAATAAGCAAGGTTATATTTAAAAAATTAAATAAATGTGTTGCGACATAAATCATATATATTTTTTATAAAAGTAATGCACGAGTAGTTTAATAATTATAAACATTATTTTGTAAGTAGTCTTAAACTCAGTTTAGCTACAGTGATATTTTTTGGAACTTTTGATTTTGTTGTTAAAAATCGATACTAGAAGTTGAGTGAAAAAAAGTTGATTTAAATTTGATAATATTACTTATAGTGTGATAAGATTCTGTTTTATAGTGTTTGTGTCTCCCCGGAGCACCTCGAAATAAGGTTTAGATGCTTCCAACATGGTGGTTGGATCTCACCATCTTTGAGGTACAATAATAGGTAAGTTAAGCTCCACCCATCGTTAATGGGGCGTACTTCCTTAGGGAAAGGGTATACCGTGGGCGGTGATGGCCCTTAGGACTCAACATGATTCCCGCTAGTGTTGCTGTTGAGGCGGTTTTTTCATTCAGTTTTATAGTTTAAATCTGTGCACCAATTGGCTGGTTGGAAACTCTGGCAGGATTTATAGTAATTTTATCTGCATTTCCTTTTTCTTGACACATGATCTCAACAAATGAAATAATGCAGATTAATCTTAAAAATAAAATTGTGAGATGAATAATATGATCCACATTAGATGACTTTTAATTATTTCGAGTATATTTTGTTCTTAATTTCATTTTAAGAATTCTTTTTTAATGGGTTTCTTTAACAGCACCTCATTTGTCACGTCCTTTATCCTTGAGGAATATTTGACGAAGTATGATCAAAAATTTCTCCTTCATTGGAGGGAATCTCTTCAGTCACAAGAAAAAGACAATCTTTTATAGATAAAATCTTTGCACATTCTTTGTGTAGGATCCCTGAATTTATGGCTACTAAATGTAAATGATTGAAAAACAGAAAGGCCACCAAATAAATGAATATTTGATCAGGAGTAACTCGTCATCTCAAAGCATAGCAGTTCTTTAAAAATATTTATTAGAAATTGGGAAAGCGCTTATTTACCAATAGGTAGTCTAAATTTTTTAATTTCCAAATCAGGTTCGAAATTTATTATTACCAGGCTTATTTAAATCTATTCGTTTCCAAACTTTTCTTCTTTGTTTTCTATGTCACTAAACTTCTTTCTGCCTTTGTGTTGCCCCAATTGGCGTTGAAAATTCATGCATGTGCAATGTGGAAATTACCACTTAATATTGTGATTTTTAATATTGCCTTATTCTTAATATTGTCATCTGTATAAACATATTTATAATAATCTAAATTATTTAATAAAAATTAAATAAAATAAAATAAACCTAAGTAATTAATAAAAAGTTAGGAAATAAAAAGACCTAAGTAGAAATTTAATTTAAATTTCTTTTTTTATATTACTTGTTTATTATATTTCTTTTTGATAACTAAAGAATATCTTCATGATCACTCTGTACTTTTGAAGCTTATTAATAATACTTTTAAATATGAGTCTCTGTCATAAATGGAGGCACTTCTCTGACTTATAATGTTTTGAGAAATGCAGCTTCATTTTAATTTCTTATCCTTTGCTGTTCTTGGAACTCCCCATTCATTGGCCAAGATGGTCCTGACAAATTAATTCATTTTGGATGTAATATTTCAACAAAAGGAATATTAGTGTAGGAATTGTCCTTTCTTATTATCTTGCTTGTTGTAGGTATTATTTTGCTAAGTTCATTCAAGAATAACGAAGTTCACGCTTTATCTTTGCTCAGATAAGGAAAGCCATTTGCAAGATATTTTGATTTCATATTCACTGCCAATTAAAACTAAATGCTACGTTTATGTGGGTTTTTTTACACTTTGACATACACTATATGATGTGTGAAAAAAATTATAATTTTGTATCGATATGTTCAGGATTTCAGAAATTAAAGCAAATTTGTTACTGTCTAAGTATTAGAATTGTTCTGATATTTTATCGAAATATATGAATTTCCAATTTTGAGTCAGTATGTGTAAAGAGTTAGTGAATCTTCATTTATTTGACCACAAGTAGATAGCTTGAAGACATTTTGCTTTATATGCTTCTCAAACTTATAAAGTTGCCATAAAACATAGTAGGTGAGATAGTAACCTGTTGTTGAAATATATATTTTTTTCAAGTGGATTTAAAACTGATCTTCTTTTTTTTAAGTAAAATAATTAAAATTTACAAAATAGCACTAAAATTTTCTAAACAAAAAAATTGAAAAACAAGATTTTTCATTGCATAAATTAATGTATTACAAATATATATTATCAATGTATTAATAAGTAAACTGTTATTTAATATTTTTAAGATAACCTGTGACAGAATTTATAAGTTCTATTAAAAGCATATATTGTATTTGCTTTGACAGCATTATTGCTATTTAAATTATATTTAAAATTTTTTTATTAATTACTTAAATTATTTAAAACCTTGATAAAACACGCAAAAGAATTGGAGAAACTGAAAGAATTTAGACTCGATTATCTTTGTACTAATTAATGGAAAGTAATGGTTGCTATAAATGTTGTGTGAGATTATTAAGAATAAACATTTCTCTAAGTCAAAATTTGCAAAATATGATACAATAAGATATTTATTGAAATATCTAATAAATTATATAAAACAAGACATAAAAGATGAAAACAGATTAACGATGAAGTACATCTGTGTTACACGATAATATTTGAAGAATTAATTTTATTTTCACATAAAATATAAATTATAGTTTCAAATTTAATGAATCTAGTGGACAAATTTTTTAAAGATTTGATAAGAATAATTTTTCTATTTAATATATAATTTTGTCAAAAGATTGGGAGTGCTATTTCTTTTTTTTCTCAAATTTTAAATCTTAAATTTAAATATGTATTCAGTCATATAACTTCTGATAAAATTATCAACTGATAAACAATTTCGTAAAGAATTGTACCTTATCTTAATATGCAATAGAACTCAGATCAATTGAAGTCCATTTCTCAAAATTCTTTTTTTCATTTTGATCACCCTTTTTTGAGTCTACTTTAATTGAAAGATAAAAAAATATGCTTTACCTCATCTTGGTATATAATCAATATATATATAACTCAGATAAATTAAACTTCGTTATGCAAAATAATTTTCATGCTGATCACCATTTTTTTAGTATATTTTAATACACATATAAATAACATGCTCTGTATCTAATCTTCATATGTAACAGAATTCCACATAAATAAAATGTACTGTATCTCATCTTAATATTTAATAGAATTCAACAGATAAATAAAATGTTAAGTATCTCATCTCAATATATAATAGAATTCAACATATAAATAAAATGCTTGTATCTCATTTTAATATGTAATAGAATTTAATACATAAATAAATTGTACTGAATCTCATCTTAGTACGTAATTGATTCAGATAAATCAGACTTCGTAACACAAATTAATTCTTTTTCATGTTGATCACAATTTTTTGAGTCTTTTTTTAAATTTTCAGATAAATAAATATATTCACAACTAAAAAATTATTTTAAACATGACAAAATTTACCAAAACGGAACTTTGTCGATAAATCTTGTTATTAAATCGAAACCGACCTCCGGATTATCATGCGGTAGAATATGCCCTACGTTCCTCACTAAAACTTCATAAAAATCGCCGACGTTGTGCACGTAACCGGCTATTGCATTGCTCCCCTTCAGCCTCCATATATGACGCTTGGCTCTCTTGTACTCAGACGCGTGTGTCCAGTTAACTGACTTTAAGAAATTTAATGTCGCCGGATAAGGTATTATAATGTCCAGCTGACCGTTGTATATCATGACTCTGTAATGGTCCATAATGACCGCTACCTTCGGTTTCACAGATTTCATAATGTCCTTCAAAAGATACTTCTGCACCGTTTTTCCATCTTGGAAAGTTAGATTTCCTATGTGCAGAGCATTTCTGAACTGTGGTTTCTCGATGTAAGACTGGAAATAAGAAAATTCTTTGGGAGCTTCACTCGTTAGGAAATTATAATAGAAATTCATGCCGGTGAAGATGTTAAACAAACTCTTGTACGGAAGAATGGCGAAGCTGATGATTAATTTGTCCATTTCCAGCACCGCATCGTAGAAGTCTTCTTCTTGTATGAGACGGACGATTGAGGAGGACAAGTTTCTCATTTCGTCGGCCTGCATTTCATCCACCAGGCCAATATTGTAGAGGTAGGTTCCATAGTCCGACATCGTCTCAGGGTCGCACATTCCATTACCAATGGCCACACCTGTTAGCTTCACGACGGACTCTGATCCCATAGAATGTATTTTATAGGCCAGAGAAGGAATATATTTACCTGTAATAAAGCACAATAATGCATGTAATAAAGCGCAATAATGCATGCAATAAAGCACAATAATGTATGTAATAAAGCCCATTAGTGCTTGTAATAAAGTACAATAATATCTGTAATAAAACATTATAATATCTTTAATGAAGCAAAATAATGCATGTAATAAAGTCCAATAGTACATGCCATAAAGCAAAATAATGCATGTAATAAAGTCCAATAGTACATGCTATAAAGCACAATACTGTCTGTTATAAAGCATCATATCTTCAATAAAGCACCTGTAACATCTGCATCTACGCGCAATATTTATCTGTAATAACGCGCAATATTTATCTGTAATAA
>JAOUZG010027119.1:5211366-5235305 GCA_026289955.1 Argiope argentata
ACGCGCAATATTTATCTGTAATAACGCGCAATATTTATCTGTAATAACGCGCAATAATTCCAACTTAGTTTAAATTATATTAATAAAGGAAAGGGCTCTCGGATAGCCATGTTAGATTCGCATTCCTTGAGATGCAAGTTTGAATTCTTCAGCCGAAAACGAATCGTGTGTGTGGTGACTGGTGTACGTTAAATCTGTTGTGATCACAAAATTCTCCATTTCGGGAGTAATACTGAGTCAGGTTAATCGTTCTCTGTTCCAGAACTTAATTATGATCTGTGGATGAATGAATGAAATGCATCCCGTCCACCCCGTAAAAATGGTTTGTGACGAGTGTGAGCTAAAAGTCTGAGGTGCTTAAGGTCCATACTCTCAAAAGCTACTGCTCACCTCCTTCCTTCGTAAAGCGGGACACGAGAACAACAAATTAATAACGGAATGAAAATAAATAAATTCTTTAAACCTAATACGAAGATTTGTTTATTGAAAAATAACTATACAATTATTTTAAGTCAAATTTCTTTGAAAAATTAATCCACATTTCTTAATTATTATGTATTCGTTTTTAACAACTAAAGATGAAAAATGAATAAATAAAACGTCAAAATAATTCACAGTCTTGAATGTCGAGTCACACTTGTTATCGGACCGCAAAATCTTAATAAAAAATTCTTATTAGAACATGAATCCTTCTGATAATTCATGTGGAAAGTTAGTGAGTGTCATTACAGGAAATGTGTCTTATTGAGAAGAAGCTGAGATTTTATAAATGATATCAAAATCTGTCAAACTTTTTGAACTTGGAGATTCGTTAAAATAGTCACTTCAAATTTCTTTCTAATACCGATACTTTTCCTTAGAATATTTTGTAAACAACCAAAATTAACCAAAAACTTGGTTTCGTATCGAAGTTAAGCTTCTAAAATTATTATCATTTGAGAACATGATAGTGTTTCCGCTAGGGGTTTTGAATAATTGAAGGCAATAATTGAAGCATCTTTTCATCGCATGAATTTTTTTTACCTGCTTTTACGAGCATTGCATAACTACTATGTATGCTTCTTTGAAAGCAGATGCGTTTTAAAAAGATTGTTTGACCTGCTTTTAGCAGTATTGCTTTATTATTACGAATGTTTCTTTGACATGAGATGTGTTTTTAAAAAGTTGACGTAAAATTATGACATCATGGCAAATCTAATTCATCTCAAAATTCATCGAGCTCTAAAACTTTGTTTTCCAGCTGAAAAAATTGAAAATGAAAGTTTAAACTAAAAGTTAAATTATCATTATATATGTACAGCTATATATAGTGAGAGGGATACAGACCGATAGAAAAGTCTCATGATTTTTTCAAATCGGTTTAAACTGGTCAATGACTTGAATTAATTTTATAAGGCAAATAATAACTTAAAAATAATAATATTCCATTTTGATAACTTGAAATTTGTGACCATAGATTTCATCTTTTTTTTAATCTTGAAATTTTATTTCAGATAAATTTTAAAGTTTTTAAATCTTTAAAGGAAATGTTTCTTTTATTTCTTCCAAGGGTATGGCGGTAATATTGCATTAACATAGTATTAATATGTAATCATAAACATATAGAGATAATCAAAATTTTGTACCATTTGAAAGGCAAAGATTAGTCATATTTGGATGACAGCACTTTACTAACATTTATTAGTTAGTTTGAAAAAAAAATGACTAACATAACACATTATTTTCATGTTTTTGCAGTAGCAATTTTTTTCAATTATGGAAGGAAATGTCTCTAGTCAAATATAGTTTTTCAGTATCAAAAAGAATTACTGTGAACTTGATATCATCCAATTAAGAAAAATGTTAGCCTAGAAGAAACTTAAATATCAAGAGGAAATCAATATCTTCATGATTATCCTATTTTTTTTTCTGTATTGAGATTTAAAAATAAACTTACTTTTCTACAATTCTGAATTGTTATTTCCCATTGTTTCTTATTATAAGGACTATGAAGAATACTGACAAAAAGTCTTCGTTCAGAGACTAGATAAAGTATGTCTGACTTTCAAAACTGAAAATTGTTGCTTTTATCTAGAATAAGCTGAACTGTGGAAAAATAACATGTATAATAGTGAATAGAATTTTTTTTATTGGATTTCATTCTCAAGTGCAATCTGTAACAAGCCGGAAAATAAATCTTCGGTAGGTTTTCGACCAATTTAAGTTGGAATAAATCTACAGAATGGATTTTCCGAACGAAAGTTTTTTGGAAAGGAAGCTCTTCTGGGTGAAAACGAAATCCTAATCATGTCCTGTTCGACTTTTGATCTGTTTAGCTGACATTGAATACCTATATTTCTGTTTATTTGTTATAGCTTTTATTTTGAGCTTCAAAACATAAAAGCAGTGCAACGGATTTGAAGAATATGTTAAACTAAAATTAAATATTTACAGAAGATGCCTCATTATTAAAGTTAGAGCAAATATATTTCAATCGCAAATTTATTTTTTTTAACAGATAAATTTTTTTAAAAAAAATGAGATAAAAAAAGATTATGCTTTACTTAAACAAAGAAAGAAACCCTTATATATATATTTAAAAACAAATTCAACTTCCAAGAATATACCGCAACATTTAATATTACATGTAAAATAGTTTATAGGAAGGGATTTTTCCTAAACAAATACATATAGAATAAAGAAATAATAATGAACCAAATTTCAATTATATAAATTAGTGCTTTCTTAAAGTTATCACATGGGGGAGGCGAGGGTTTTGTGGTGAGGTCTCGGCTCGTGAGTCGTACGGTTACAGGTTCGAGACCCCATTCCACCGAAGAGCTGTCGTGTAAGGCGGTCAGTTGCACTTTAAATCAGTCAGGGTCAAACGTCCTTCCGCTAGTGTGGTGCGGTATGAAGAGGAGAGTGACAGCTCAGGTGTCATCCTCGTCGTCTGACCTCGGTTCAAAATGACGAGGTCCGTCCCTAAATAGTCCTAGTGTTGCTTTACAACGTGACGTTAGTAAAATTAAACTTAATTATCACACTTATATGCATCGAAAATATGTAATACATATATAAATACTATGCAGTAATAAAAATCATTGTAACTTCTCAAAAATTATCTTACAAGCAAAATTTGAAAGGTTTTAAACAGAAAATTTCCCCCTTTATGACTATTATATATATATATATATATATATATATATATATATACCAAAACCTAAAGATTTCTCGAATTCAAAATAACAATTACAATGATTTTAAAAAGGTTTTGAATCAAATTTACAAAAGGGAATCTTAAGGGTTGAAATCTTCTGAAAATGGTTCGCTTTTACTGGCTTAAGGTAATTAAATGTCCTTTTGTTCTTGCTTGTGAGTGGAAAGATAGGTTCTTGTATTCTCGTTTTTACGCGAGACGGAATTAGAACAGCAATTGTCTTGTAGGACGAAAAGAGACCGCGTCTGTCCTGCCTTCTTTAACATTTGAGTCGAGCCCCGACAGCGGAGAGAAACGCGGTGCGGTGAGCTTGATAAAATTGGCGCTGAGCGAAGCCAATTACTTCTCGAACTGTGTTCCAATTTCCGTTCACACAAGTCCGCTATATAAGCTATTTGGATAATGAGATAGGACGCCGACGTTAATAGGCTGATCGAATAGTTACGGCCATTACAGCGGAGCCTTCATTCGCCCTGGTAATGTCTGTTTTATGCTATTGCACATAATCATGACATTTTTTTGGAAGATACAAATTACTTTTGAGCTTTTATAGTATATACTTTTAGGTTTTTTTCAAAAAAATATCGCTCTATAATATATAAATTTATATAAAAATAGTCTTATTCACTTCGTGACTGGTAGATAGTGAGTCACTTGGCTCATGACACGTCAAGTTTATTTTGAAATATTGTTCAAAATATTAAATAAAAATTATTATAACGTCATTTTGGCGGAGACTAATGTGGTGGAAGGACTGGCCGGATAACAAAAATAAACCGGATAGGTAGGCGTTCAATGAATGCATTTCTTTGTCCAATTGTACAAGAAAAAGTTTTTATTCAAAACTCTGAGTTATAATACTTATTTTCTCTCTTCCTATTGAGTGTCAAGCCTCCCATTTATGTCAGTGGGAACGTGGCCACGACCCGGTGAATGACAGAAGCAGTTGCCGGTAGCGTTTCCAGAAAAAAAGAAGGCTGATCATTTATATGCTCATATACTGCACTGCCCCTTTCAAGAATTGATTAGAGGAAAAGTAAGTTAAAGGATATAAACTGATAACATTTTAACATGAATTTTGTAATTCAGGAAACATAAACAAAACATCAACGTAAATTTTTTGCCTAGTTCCTAAGAAAATGGACTCAAACTGATTTTATTTTTTAATTCCTCCAATAATTTACTCTCCTTAAATATATCTTATTCTAGTGTTCAATAGTTAATAAAATGCTCTTTATTCATCCGCTCAAGTTCAAATACATTTTTAAATTACATACAGTTTGAATAATGTATTTGAACTAGAGTGGATAAATAAAAAAAATTATTAACGAATGAAAATTTGAACAAGATAGACAAACCTTTTTTTTATTCATACACTCTAGTTCAAATACATTATTCAAACTTGTAGAGGATAACAATTTTTGTTAATGCAGTTTTTTGAAATATTGCTTCATTAATTAAATTAATATATTAAATAGTGTTTTAGCAGTTTGTAATGAAAATTGAAGCCAGCAGGCCAGTAGCTCAATCGGTAAAATGCGAGGATTTCAGTACTTTTTCACCTCGAAGGTGAAGAATGCGAGTTCAATTCTTACCAAACACAGTAATTTTTTGATAAATTATATTTATTAATTTATAAAATTATTTAAAAAACTAAAATAAAAATCTTCTTTATTGACCTATGTAAGAATTAATTATTTTTTTATATTGTTTCATTAATGAATGAAGAACGCATCTCAATTCCTGTCACAATGTATTTCGCACACGACATAGTGGAAGATTTGTCAGAGAAGTCCACTTCCAATGCATTGGCAGTTTTGCCGAAACAATATCTTGCCTTCCTCAATTAATTACACTAAAAAACAAGGTCGGATAGTACGGAGGACGGGTAATCACGAACTGAATACTCGAGACCGTGTCATATTTATGTTTCAGTTGATTGTGAAATGGTGGAAAAAAAGAAATAAATAAAATTTTAGTTAACATCAAATGAGTTTAAAACAATGCTCAGATCTGCCATTTATGTCAACAATAATGAATTGTTTTACGATTCGTTTACATCCTTCGATTAAACGGACACTTTTTGACGTTGGAAAACCTAAGCAATACCCGTCTTGTTCCTAAATTGTTTTTAAAAATAGTAATGGGGCATCCAGTGGTATCAGATGCTGAAAAAAAAATGCGAAGAAAGACGGAACGAGAATTTGCCATTTTAAAAAGAAAAGCCGATCGTAAAGCTGCTATATTGGCGAGAAAACATGAAAAATTTACTCATATATTTAGATATAGGAGGTATGAGTAAAGGATGTTCTCTGTGGGGCCTTGAGTTTTGAAAGGAAAGTCAAATTATCGGTATATGTTCATTATCCTTCTGGAAAAATTGGACATAATATGAACGAAAGAACGGTACATCTTAAAAAACTGCTAACTGCAATTGAGTCACTTCAAGAACAGTATAGGATATTCACCATTCACTAAACTGGTTGGTGAACAAAAGCAAATGGCAGGTCAAGTTCGAGTTAATTATAAATAATAATAATAAAAAAAAAACAGAAAGCAAAACTGCTTATATACTTATTTGTAATGGCATGAATTCATATTCAAGCAAGCCATTTTGATTTTAAATTCCCTTTTTAGGAGAAGATTGAGCAAATTTTGAGTATTATCATGCGAGAACATGATGTTGTTTTGCTTTGAAGTTTTTGAAGCCTCAAAATGTGTAAGGAACAAATGGCGATTTATCCCTTCTGAGGCATCCATTTTTCGATTTTAAGGTTATTAAAAATAATGCAGAAGGTTGTCACATTTGACGATTAAAAATAATTCAAAAATAGAAATTTAATTTCTATTTCAAAAGTTCAAGTTAATGGCTCTCTAATGGTGTAACTTGATTTCGCAGTCATTAATTCTCTTAATTCTAATTGGATCGAATTGTCTAAATTAATTTAAGTCATTAACCAGTTTAAACCGATGTGAAACAATCAGGAGGCTATCGAATTACGCTTGCGCCGGTATTTAGAAAAAAAATATGGACTTTTTTTTCTCATCAAAATTGCTCGAGTTCCAATATATATATATATATATATATATTTGTGTGTGTTTGTGTTTCAAAACGTTTTAAATTGATTATTAATGACATAAATTAGTTAAGACAAATAATGGCTTACAAATAATAGTATTCTCATATAATAATTTGAAATTTGCAATTGTAGTTTTTATTTTTTATGTAATTTTTTAATAATGTACTAGAATAATTTTTTCCAATATTTCAAAAAATGCAATCTTTTTATTTGTATGTTGGGATATAGATTATTCATCAACTGGCTATATTTTATTTGAAAGTACCTATGAAATAAAAGCTTTGAGGCACTATAATAGTATCGATTTTATTACTTCTTTTTAATCCCAAGTAATAATAATTTTTATATTTCTAAGCAAAGATATCATTAATTAATAATTATAGTGAATAATTTCGGAACTTTACTTATTTATTTTTTGAGGATGTATACATATATATGTAATCATATTTCATGATTTAGTTTAAATCCTAATTATCTTCTTATTTTTATCTTACGTTAGCCTATGTTGCTTCGTTCTAAAAATTCCTATTATTTTGTTTTATCCAAATAAAAAATTTTAAAAAAATTTCATTCTAACGCCCACTCTGAAAAATTTCTGATGTTGGACTTCCCATACTTCGAGGGAAGGGATAAAAATCTGTAACATCTCCGAATTCGTTACAGATATCCCTAATATTCTCTTACCTATATCGTGTCAATGAAATCTTTATCAAAATCTCTTAGTAGCAGCATGGAAGGAAAACTTGAGCTCTCGTGTCGCGTTGTAACCAGACACATATCATTGCTTCCGTGTGCTCTCTAAATTGTTTATTCCAAACGTGTCATTGTTATTGCCAAGCATCTGCCCAAATGACACACACACGCACACACAAACAAACACACAATAAATAATGATAATTTTATAGCATCGCTAGTTAACAAAATTATCTAAATAAAATAATTAACACTTGATTAAATTAGAAAAGTGCTAAAATGTGAGGCTAAATTGATTAATTATTAGTTGAGAGGCCTCATAGTGTACTGTGATTGAAAAATATCAAATCTACAGAATGATACATTAATTTTTTAACTAGATACTAAAACAAGAAACAGAGCAACAATCATTATCTAAAACGAGATACTACTTTACCGGCATAAGATTCTCCTGTGATATAAAATTCATTCTTCCGGTACTCGTGAAACAAAACGAAAAACTGTTTCAAAAATTCGTACATGTCTTCCGCCATTTCTTCTTGATTCGTCACATACCCCTTCGGATCGTCCGTGAAACTGAATCCTGTCCCCACAGGGTTATCCACAAATATTATCTGGTAGGTCCTTGCCCAGTTGTACTCTCTGATACTCGCGGTCATGTTGCCGTCTATCTCGTACGGTCCGTTCTCGACGAAGAACCCGAAAAGTCCACTGACACCTGGGCCTCCTTGGAGCCATAGCAGAAGGGGGGCATTTTTATCGTTATTCTAGAAAAGGAATATCTTCAATTAACGTTTCATATGCTTGCATTTTTTACTTTTTAGTATGCATTTATACCGAGAGAATGTACAGTTTTATTTCGAAAGTTTGAGGACTTTCGACGTAGTGTGTCGAGGCCCCTCAAAAAAAAAAACAATTTTTTGAATTATGTCTGCATATCTGTCTCTCACTGAATACTATAATTCAAAAAACATTTTGAATTATTTATACAGATTCAAAGCATCTTATAGAATTTATTATGTACACACCAAATCACATTTATTCTATTCCTAGAATTAGTTTACACTCTCCCTATATATCTCTTGTTCAAATTTTCAATGTTAGTAAAATACTTTTTATTCATCCACTCGAATTCAAATACATTTTTTAAAACTTTGTACTGGATGACATTTGATGATTTATAGTTTTTTTCAAATATTAATTCATTCATTAAATTTAATTAACATTTAATACTTTAAATAGAGTTTTAGCAGTTTGTAACGAAGATTGAAATCAATGGTGAAGAATGCGAGTTTAATTCTTGCGAAAATCAATCATCTTTGGATAAATTATTTATATTAATTGTAATTATTTAATAAAAAGAAACTAAAATGAAAATTTTCTTTGTTTATCCAAGTGTGAATTGACTTAATTTTTTTTATATTACTCGTTTTTAAAAGGCAATTGCAATAAATAAGTTAGATTGGATTCCAAATTTTCTAGTTTGATTATAACAACATCCCGTTTCAAAGCGACTCCAGAGCTATTTTTGGGAGGACCTCGTAAGTTTGTCACTGTCAGATGATGAGGACAATCCTTGAGTTCGTGCCATCCTTCAAAATCTCAGCCCTAAATCAACTGAAGAGCCTTTGATACTGACGTATTTAGCATGCACCAGACCCTTTTACAAGGCGGTTGGTTTGTGGAATGATCCTAGTGGTACAGATTTTACTACCAGGTCATTACCCAAATGCTCTGCTCCAAACTATGTAGGAATGAAATAGAGCATAAAAGGACAGATGGAGTAAAAAAAGAACTGCTACTACTATGAAAACTCTTTTTTTAAAAATTAAATTTAAATTTAAAATAAAGTGTTTTAAAAAGCTGATATATGGTGAAGAACGATCAGGTCTGTTTTGAATTATACATAATGCAGCCATTCTTCGCAACAAACATATTTTAATGAAAAAACTGTATGATTGATAAGACCAAGAGTTGGTATCTCATTTTTTTAAAATCATTAAGGGGACTCGGTACCTCAAAATTTCGGAAAATCGATGAAAATGTCGATTTTCTGATTTTTAGTGAATAATGATCCTTGAACCTTTGGCTTGTTATTCTAAAATTTTTTAAAACAATCCGACAAGTATTTAATGAGATAAGGAACTATTTTGTCTAATGCGATATCAGCTGGCATGTCCACTTTCTGTGTTTACATCAGACATATTTCATGTGCGAGTAGCCAAGCCAAGCCCCCCTTTTTTTCATGAAATAAAAAGAGGCAAAGTTTGAAACAGTAACAGTAAATCCTTGTTTATTTATAGTTTTACCGCTTTCGTTGAGGTTTTTGATTGAATTTTTCTTTGGTTATATTATAAGCATTTAGAAAGCAAAACTTTCTTTTTCAAGAATATTTAATTTGTTTATTGCTTATCTGCCTTTTAATTGGTTTCGAAAATACTTCGCATTAAAAGGAAATACAATTTCCTTGCTAAGAATAATAATACACCATATTGCCTTGCTATATAAATTTTGTGTACATTTTTTTGGTCCTTTTCAAATGTATCGTTAATGCTTATGTTAATTATGCTTTGATTATTTAATCCATATGTCTCAGATTAATACAAAACTTTTACAGAATTATGTTTGAATGGTAATATATTATGTATGTATATATTATGTATTTATATAAACAATTTCATAGTTAAAATTTGTGTACGTATGTTTTTTTTAACGCATGCATTGTCTAGAAAATTTACCTACTTCAAAATGACTGATTTCATTTGAATTTCAATTAAATGGCCTTGAATTTTTACTGTGTATTGTTGGCTATATGATAAACAGAATTGCAAATCATTTTATAATATTTTTCCTTAATTTTTTTAATAATTCCAATATAAGGTAATGGCCATTAATAAATGTGATAATAATATATATTAATAAAATTTGTATCTAAACACTTACAAATGTCATATTATTTTTCTGAAAAAAATCTAACTTTATATGAGCTGTTTTTATTATAATTTTATTGTGTTGAAAACTTTAAGGCTGTTTTTCTCAGTTTGCCTTTTTTCAAAATTTTGTCTGCTACAAAATGCTAAAAGTCAATCACATTTTAGTGTAATTGCATGAATTTTTTTCTGCTCACTCTTAAATGTATGCTTAATAGAATTAGGGATGGATTTGTTAAAATTTTGATTAGATTTTTTTTCTAAAAATGTTTAAAGTGAAAAAATCTGATATTTCCAAAAAATTTCCCAAAATTTTATAAAACATTTTTTTCTTACAAATTAATATAGATATCAAAAAACGAATCCTTACTTTTGTTACATGCATTGTGAGGCCCCCTCAAAAAATTTGAGGATAATATTTTGAAAATTGCAGAAGAAGCCTTTTTTAAAAATGTTCATTTAAAAAAAAATTAAAATATTTAAATTTGTAACTTTTGAATTTGAAAAATATTTTAGAAATTTCAGTTTCTACACAATTAACATCTATCTATCACAAAAGTTAAAAATTTTATAAAAAATTGTGGAATTTTTTTTTGGTATCGAGCCCCCTTAACTTGAGGTTGAAATGTTACTAATGTATCACGTCATATGTATGTCATGACATAATTCTAATTATCAAACACATTTTGAATGATTGCAACAATTTTAATAATTGAAGAATGAAATATTTTAGCTGACTCTATAGATTTATAAGAAAATATTTCAACTGTAAGAAGGTTTGAATTTATTTCTTCAACAGCGTTTAATGATCATATTTGATTTAATTTCTCTTACTTCGACTTTTTTTTTAGAACTTTTTTGTTGTTATTCTTTTTTATGTATGTTTTATAAATAATATGATAAATGAATAAGTAATACACATTGCCCTATTTGTACGTTTGTGCCACAAAATTCTAAACAGAAGCGTTTTTATATACACAAAAGAAATTTGGTAAATGAGTTATGCAGCATCTATTTTGATTTTTATCGAATTTTTTTAAGAAATTCATTGTTAGGAACATTTGCATTTCTTTCTGTCTATCTAAGTAAAAATGATTAAGGTAGCTAACTAAAAGTTAGTTAGATAAAATTTGGTATATAATTATAGCATCTCAAATAGAGACGAAGGCAATTCTGTTATCGGGATGAGCATCTGGCATTTATTATATTCGTAGGTATCTGAAGGCGATAATTCAAAGATATGCCGCCTTAGATAAACGATATTCGGTATGCTATCTTCTTAATAAAATTGTGATTTTGAGTAAATTACGGGCACTCGTTGCTTGACCACCCGGCAATGAAGAGAGGCCTGTATCAAACCTTCCGCTGCCAGAAATCGGATAATTTGCCCTGCTCCTCAATCGTTGGATTTTACAATGTGAAAACCATCCAGTCTTCACATGCACTGACACGTATGGGTTGGGTTGACGGGATGAATAGCCCCAGCAGGGGGTAATAACAATCTGCAGGAGATCTAACGGTGCGTATGTTGTCGCCATGATGATCCCTGGTTCTGAAGTTGAGGTCTGACAGAAAATAAATAAATTGTGGGTTTTACGGAGGATGTGCATCCGTGATGAGCTACTTCCGATCTTTGAGGGTTGTGAATTGAGGCACTTCTGTGAGTAGACTGTTCTGGACTTTTCCAAGTCGTGATGGTATCGATGGGCAGGTGAGTGGGGTTGTAAGATGGTACTTTCCTATTGACTGCTAAGCGGGGAGTGGTTTAACTATTTTAGCTATATATTAAGGAGTTTTTTAGGACTTGCTGACTGCGATATGGCATTAAAGAGTATAAATAATTTAGTGATAGGGTCATTAGTACTTTTCATTTCTTTTATTGCAGCTGTTAATAGGGGAATTGAGAGAATAGGTTTTTAATTTCATTGAACGCCTCAAAGATCTCACATAATTCGGGGACAAGGTTATTGGTATTGTTTATTTCTAGAGGGCTATTATTACTTTGTTCAGTTAGGTGGGGGTATGTTTGTTTTTAAAGGTCTGGCATAGAAAAAATTGGGTTTGATAAAATTTGATTGAAATGGGCTGTTTCAATTGAGTTTTGAATTTTGAATTTCGGGGAATTTTGGGCAATCTTCATATGTTGCAGTATGCCCTTATTGCTCATAGTTAATACGTTTAAGATTGTCAATTTTTTCTTTTTGGGAGTAATTTCTAGTTTGGTGCTCTTCGTTACACTTGAGGCTTAGGTTTCATGGCACAGTTATCCGATCTATGGCCAAAGTAGACGAGATTATAGCATTGAGAAATTGTGTCCCGAACTCTGAGCTATTCCACCGTTACTTTTTGGTACTCTATAGAGCTCGCTTTGTAAATTTGGTCAATGATTTTATTTCTATTTAATTTTGCTAGTAAGAAGGTTAGAGGTTTTCTAGGTTTATATTGGGGGATCCTGACAATTTTATTTACCCAAAATCCTCGGTTTTAAGTTTTTCCTCTATTCATTCATGCAATCTATAGGAAGTCCTTTTGTGACCACTTTCACCAATTTCTGTAATTTAGGTAGTATTACATAAAATTCAAAATTATTTTCCTTACAGAAATCTTGAATCTCTTTGTGATTTTCAGTAGCTTCTGGGAGAACTTTAATGAACCCGTTTCCTAGGATGTTATTCATTACTCAAAATTTAGAGTGCATTTTGAGGCCTGGGTGTCTTGCTTAAGTAGTATTAGCCAAGTGGTAAGAGAGGGTGAGGTGACGAATGTCAGAACTCTTTGTAATTGGCTGCTTAATGATATAAGGTGCGGAGGTATGCTATCTTTGGACTTACAGAAATTATTGGGTGAGAGTAGAGTTAATTTAGTAATTGTTGTCAATTTTAATAAGTGATAATATATTTGACTCGGGTTCTTTTATGTCTAATAAAGAAAAAATATTTCTGGGTGTCCTGGATTTAGCGTTGGGGTGTATTTAGGTATATTTAAGACTGCTTCATTTTCATAATTCTCCATATTTTCAATAAAGCTCACTGCGAGTTTTTTGGTTAATTTTTTGAATGTGTGTGTGTGTATGGGGGGGGGGTTAGTCCATATTTATGTTGGGCGTATATCAGCGTATATTGCACATTTTTCGAAATAGTTAATTTTATCTCTCTAAAATCCTTATATTCGTCTTGGCAGCATATCTCTATACTGGACAAGCATATGTTAGTACTGGAAACAAATAGGCCTTGTAAATAAGAATTTTATTTTGTCTAGTCATTTTGGAATCTAGGGAAATTAAGGGGAATAACTTAGGGTTACATCTCGAAACTTTTTAGCAGTTTGAATAAAGTGGGGGTTCCAAGTTAATTTCCTGTCTAGTATGACTCCTAAATATTTACATTCCTTAGACTACGGAATAATTTTATTTTTAATTTTAAGGGAGGGGGATTCATTTTACTATTATTTTTAGTAAAGAATATAGCTTCGGTTTTATCTGCGTTAATTTCTATTTTCCATTTTAAGAACCAATCTTCAGGAAACTCTTTGTGTCTATTAAGAGTTAGAGTAATGTAATTTGGATTTTTGTTTCTCGCTATTATTGTAGTTTCATCTGCGTATATATTCAACATAGTGTTAAATTGTTTGAGAATATCATTAATCATTATTGAGAATAAAACCTTTTCCTGCTAGGATCACTGAGCGACTTCTGCTTGTATGGGCTTGGTATCAGAGTAAGCATAGCTAAGTTTAATTTGAAAGATCTTTTGCTTATGTAAGATATAATAATTTTGACCTAATGCGTGTGTTTGGGGAGTGATTTATGAGTTTATAAACAAAGCTTTTTGGATTCTCATACACTGACAGTCAGTTTAAAGGTAACACAAAAGTTTTGTTTGAAGCAGAAGGGAGAGTGGTGGCTGAAATAAGGGAGAAGACATTTTGAATTTTAAATTCCTTTTATTCTCTTCCGGAGAGACACGATCTATTTACAAACAGCGCGGACAAGGAACGTCCGCTTACAGCGCGATACAAGAGCAAATTAACATAAAAAAGAACAAAATTAACTATCACTGGTCTAATATATTATAAGATTTTGATAAGGAAAATAATTTTAACGCGCTTATATGCAATGAGATTTTGATAGAGATTTCTTATATATGTAGATTCTGATAAAGAAAACATAGGAATCTTTTAAAAGAATGGGCTTGTTGAACATTTTTCTATCCCTTCACGCTGAACGTCTGGAAATGCAAATGTAAAATTTTTTCAAAGGTTCTCCCGAATTAATTTAGTAGAAAAAGTGAAAGGACAATATTTTAGAATGAAGTTACTATGAGCTAAATAAAGACAAAACTTTAGAAATTAATTAGAATTGAAATTAGGTATATATATATATAATATGTGTGTGTGAGTGTATGGAGTTTGTGTGTGTATAATGCTGACTATATCAGACTGTGGAATCCGAGTTTCGATTTTAAAAGAAAGTTTTTAAAAAAATTCCTGATAACAGTGCTTTATACCAAGAATAGAAAGTAATACTCCTCCTTTTATTAAAAACATGTTTTTAATAAAAGTTTTGCAAATTATCTACAAATGATTGGCATTTTTCTCGAATTGTCGGTGTTATGCATTGCGATTTTCAAGGAAAATAATGTTGATTCTTCATATACTCAGATTAGTGATCTTTATTCTCGATAATTTATTTAAAAAAAAATAAAGTGCGATGCATTACCATTAGCATTGAAATAAAATAAAATTAAATTATAGAATTAATATATAATCAAAAACATACCATATAACCAAGATTACAAAATACTATATTATTAATGAGAATATAAAACTCTAGCATATGAAAACTCCAGCATATTATAATATCAGTAAAAATTTGATTTTAAAATCCCAGTTGTATGAAAATGAAATGTGTTGTTAAATGAAATCATCTAAAAAATAAATTTAAACGAATAAGAGCTGAGTATTCGATTACTAACTCTTTGACCAAATATAGTATGGTAATATGATTAATTTGATGATTATGTGTAACTATCAGTGATTAGTCCTAATGTGAATTAAATTTATTTCATAATTTTTAAATAATTTTCCATACAAAGTATAAAGAATCTTGCTATTGAATTTTAACCAACTTTCTGACAGGCTGAAATTTTAAAATATTAGATAATTGATCTTGATAGTAAAACAATGCTTTAATACCGTCACAAAGTAATTAAAAATCATAAAATAATTTTAATAAAGGTTTCTTTTTATATGGAAAAACGTAATCGATCAGGGAGTTTGAGAAAAAAACTAATCACAAGATTTTATAGAGACTCTAATGTTGAAAGATAGAACAATTTAAAAACTAAAGATAAAAATTAAATAACAATAAAAAATAATAAAAAAACGTTTTTGTTAATATATTAAAAATGTTTTTAAATTAAAAAAAGATTTTTTTATTTAAAAAAAATTAATAACTATACGAGGAACCGGAAATAATTTTGTAAAAAAATTTAAGCTTCATAAATTATCAATACAAAAAACAACAACACCGAAATCTTTATTAAAGAATAAAGCACAGCGAGCTGATGATTAAAATTCTAATTATTTTTTGGATGTTCTATCAGCATAATAAGTTAATTTAAAACAAATAGTTTTTAATTTTTTAAAAATATTAAAAATTTTTAAAGCATTTTATTTACTAAATTCGTTAAACATTTTAATTAGTAAAATACCTTTGTTTCTAATAATTATATTAAGACTTAAGTATTGAGTACACAAAGAAAAATGTTACAAAATTACTAATTAAAATATTAGGCAACAATAAATTAACAATTATAGGGTATCATTTATCAAAAGAAATATATTTTTTTAGTGTTATCTTAAGCAATTATTTTTACAAACAAACTATAAAACTCACCAAAGCGGGAAAGAACCAGAAAAATATGTTACTATTGAATTTTTTATTCACAGTTATAAAACCACTATAACTCAGCACTTGAGGAGCGTTCGGTAGACATCCAGTTTTACTCAATGCGCGTGCTTTATCAATGTCTCCAGATTCAATATATTTTGTTAGAAACAGTGGCTCACCGGCGTCATTTCTCGAACTGTTGCAATTTTTAACAAAACTATTTAGCGGCACTGCTCCGTCCACCTTACTCACTTGACTTACGCTTATAGCAATGGCGGTTACAAGCAAAATCAAACACTTCTGTTTGTTATTCTTTCCTTCCATTGGTTTGGTTTTCTTGTTATTGGTTGCCGATTCTCACCCAAACTGAACTCCTTTAAGAATTAATCTATCTTCAGGTAACTGCCCACAATCCCCGTGGCTACTACTGATAACGGTTTATCTTCTTAATAAATGCATAAAAACGGTTCAAGAAAAGCACTAGGAAAGCGGCTCAGAATGAGCGAAAAAGATACCAACTAGAATCGCCGTAACTTTCGCCTGGTGAATGAAGGTTCTACCCTGCGGCTGGAAACAAATGACCTTCGTGGTTTATATAACAAGTGGTTCTTTCTTTGTAGCTTGTTTGTTTTGTTATCTCTCCCTCGCTATTCTGGAGGAAAGATTGCCGAAACCGCTTTTCATCGAATGAAATGGCAATTCTAGTTAAATCAAGTGAACAAATTTTCTGAATTTCAATCTGGAGAGTTATTTTTCTCCCTATTTATCGAAAAGATTCAATTTTTCCAAGAGGTTCTATATTCGAAATATTGAGCAATGTAGAAGAGGTAATATGGTTGATTTACTACATGAATGCTGTATGAGAAAGGAAGATAAAAATTATCGGAAAGAATTCGACGAATAAATAAAATGAAACGAATAGGATACAATAAAATAATTCATAATCCTGCATAGTGATTCGCAGTCACAAATTTATAATAATAAAACATTTGAAAAGAAAACGAAATCTTCAATCATAAATTTCAAGTTATTTTGTGAGAACATTAAGGTTTTTAAAGTTATTATTTACCTTAATTAATATAAGTCCTTAATCAATTAAAACCCCTTTTAAACAATCACGACACTTTTCTGTCGGTCTCTGTCCCTCTCTCTATATATAGGTATTTATATATTACGATAATTTTTTTAACTTTCATTTTCAATTTTTCTAGATGGCAATCAAAGTTTTGGAGTTTGACCAATTTCCGGATGAAATAACAGCTATGATGTCTTCATTTTTCGTTAGCCTTTTAAAAACGCTTCTGTTGTCAAAGAAGTATACGTAATAATAAAGCAATACTGGTAAAAGTGGGTCAACCTTTTAAAAATGCATCCGTTTTCAAAGAAGCATACTTAATAACAAATCAATTTTGCAAAAGCAAATAAAAATGTTTATAGTCCTTAAATTTCGGATACATCAAAGTCTCCTAATCAAAATAAGATCATCTTCCCACAGGATAATAATTAAGTTAGTAATTAAATAAGTGAAATGTTCGGGAAAACTAGAGAAATTTTCAAAAGCATAAATAATATATTTTACAGTTGTTTGTGCTGCTTTTATTCTATTGCCTGGGCAGATTAGGAAGAATTAAATTGAGATCTGAAATTTACATACAAAACTTAAATTAACCTAGTTTAGAAAAAAATTAAACAAGGTCATTTTTTAAAAATAAAATATAGTTAGAGGTACACAAACAATGGATATTTAATTTGAGGATATTTTTGTGAAGTTTAAGCACAGCTACAGTCAAAATTGAAGATTAAGTCCCATGTTAACAGAGCAAAGCAGGTAGTTTTTTAAAATGTAGTTTTTATATATATTTTGAAGAGACTGTAATTGTAAGTACTTTTAAACAATAATAGGAATTTTTTTTAGTCTTTGTTCCATTTATGAAGGTAGTGGAGGATAAATTAGATACTTTATATAAAATTTGTAACAAAAATTTTCCATTGCTTTAAACTTTTATAATTATATTTAAAGTTTCTTTTAATCTATATAAGTAAAACTAGTTTCAGTTGTCGCCCTCTTTTTCTGAAAGGGCTCATAATCAGCTTCTAAAATAATCCTAAATTTGTTTTAGTTCCCAATTAATAAAAAAATGAGTTTCCTAATTTGTTTAAAGAATTATAAGTAAAGCATTGTTTTGAAAGCAGCATAAATCAGTAAAATTTATTTTTAATTTTTAAAAATAGTATATAAATGAGCTGAATATTCGAAAAAAGGTTAAATGTAGGAGTTTTAAGATATTATTTTTGTGAAATAATGGTTTATAATAATCAATTTCCATAGCGATTACTCTTCTGGAAATAATAAAACCTATTTTCACACAATATTTTATTTCTTTGCATTTGACTATTGCCATTCGACAATAGCAATAATACCGGTCTGTGTCACGAGGTGTGTTGACGTTTTATTTATATAGATTCCATCCATAACTATTTGAATTCACTTCGATTTTAAAATAATGTTTAAAATATAATTAGAATTGCGTTATTATTTCAAGCGACGCTGTATATCTTTACTGTTTTATCTCAAATTCCGATTATTCGGGATTTTCTTTTGACTTGTTTATTCTTTTTATCAATTGTTTCGGGCAGTAAACCTCATTTTTGAATATTTCATCATTAAATGCAACAAAATCAATTTCCCGATTTTTCTACTTTATCATGTGATGAATTCAATTCTTTCATGTTTACATTCAATGTTATTGGATATAACTTTGAATTTGCATATTTTATCGTATTTAGCATATAGCCTTAAACTATATAATATCGTTCTTCGTTTAATCTGTATGTTAGCTGGTAATATTTTTGTACTATATATTTGGGGACAACACCGTCAAATCTGAAAATTGTATCAGTATCTGAAACCATATTATTTGCCATCTGAAATTTCCTGATTATTTTGTTATTTAACTACTTAGGTAATTAGTTGTGTGAAATCTACTACTGCGTCTTCACATCGCCAAGGATCATAACAAAGCCAAATCGACAAATATCAAAATAAACGACAACGTAAACAAGACCGTGTATGGGTTGATAAAAACAATCTCAGCATTTTTTTAGCAGCTGCAGTTTTTTAGATGCTCTTGAAAATAATCAAATTTATATTTTTCATCTACAGATTTTTGTTGATGCCAAAAACTTCATCCCCAAAACAACAACATCGTTTGTATTACCAGATTGGCGACAAATTGAAAGAAGAGCATTTTATCAGATTTCAGTCCCTCTTTCGGAATTATTGGTTTCATAATTTATTTATTAATGATGAATTATTAATGAATGGTTTTTCATTATTGAAATTTTACGGATATAATCTTCCTTGGGCATTCAATCATCTTTTAATGAGAAACAACTTCGACAATAATAATATAAATATTATAAAACAAACTCTGCTATGCATATTTCTATATATCGAGTCAGAACATAAATTCTTGAACAGCCAAGCATCACGTGCTCGTGCAAGTTAAATTTTATTTTTATTCATTTTAATTGTTTTGAATGAGTCACTTTAGTATTGCAAAGGATCCAAAAAACTTTATTGAGCATTTGTTTAAAAAATATCAAATTCCCTATTTATTTCATTTTATATAATCACGTGCTCAACATGACATTTTTCTAGGTTTCATTTGCTGTAATCATTAACTTATTTTTTTAATCAGAGCTTTTGTAAATGCAATGACAAAAGAGTTATTAAAAGCTGTTTTTTAGATACTCTTGCATATAGTAAAATTTTTATTTTTTACCTACGGATTTTTGTTGACGCCAAAAACTTCATCCTCAAAATAACAACATGTTCTGACATGATAAAAAGGATCGTACGACAAGAAAAGTAAAAAAAAAAAATGTATGGTTTCTGAAAAATATTTTGTTTTAGCCGAATGGTTGAACAATTTTTTAAATAGTTAAGAAATTATTCAATTAAATCCGCTTTGTCTTAGGTGTCCACGCTTATAATCACCGACGGAAAACAAATAGTAGAAAAAAAACCAAAACAAAAGCCCCTTTAAGTAGATTAAATTAGAACGCTTATTGAATTGAATAGTATAACTACCATTTAAAAGTTAAACTCACTTAAACGATTCAAATGGGCTGAGAAAAGAGAAGAATAAAGTTTCGTTCATTGAATTAGCGAATAAATATTCTGCTCTATGTAAACGTTATTTGATTTGATCGAATATTTACATAATCAAGATATTTTACACGGATATATCCTTAGAATTTAGAAGACTAATTTAATTCGGAAATGGCAATAAAGACGTCAAAACTTGTTTGAAGTGTATTTTCTGTTTGTAGTATAAGTTCTTATTAAATAAATATTTTGTGAAAAGATCTACGTATTGAGAAATCAATTATTTTTTCTTGCCTCGTTCAAATTGACTCAAAATATTAAAGTTTCCTGAGCTTCATAAACACTTGATAAATTCTGTGAGAATTTTATTATATTAATTCTATTTCAACAAATTATTATCTTGATTAATTAATTTGTTGTGTACTATTGTTATGGACAATAAACTATAATACTTTTATAATGTTACTATAAACATTTATAACTAGATGCTGAATGTAAAAAGATTGGAATATATAGAACAGTTTGTTATTCTATGTTTACCAACGGTTGCAGTTAATGAATGCCAAAATACCTGAAAGCTTGAATGAAGATGGTTCGATGACTTCTGTTGAAAAGAGTTTGAAAGAAAGAAGAAAAATGAAATATTCGATTGAACGGATTTAAGTTTTTTCTGTAGTACAACTCTATAGACAATTGAGGATATTGTGCATTTTACTTATCGCTGGAAATATCTCTCTAGATAAAGCATTTATATAATAATATTATTATACAAAGCGACAGCATCCTGCAACAGAGGTAGAGCGTCTTCCTCATGATCTGGGCTTCCCGGGTTCTTGTCCTGGTCAGGATATGGTTGCTCTTCTGCGTTCTATCTGTGAGATGTACGATTGTGCCTCCCTGTAAAAGGGGATGTGCAAGTGAATGTGATAAGTCTATGCCATCTTAACGTGAGGTGGAAGACAGACTTCTGCACTCCGATGCTCAGGAATCTATATCTTCAGAAGCTACTGCAACCCTCCTTCCATTGTAAAACGGATACATCATCACTATTCAAAAATGAAATATTGTTAAGAAAAATTCACTGTTTGACTAATATTTTGGAAGAAAATTTTAGAAAAATTGGAAAGGTATGCTGGTGGTATGTTGAGATTTTTCAGCAAAAATCTTTGTTAGTAATTATTGGAAGAAAAATATTTATATCATATAAAAATTGTATTAAAATAACTATTAAATATATTAAACTAAATTCATTAATATTAATGTTTGAATGAAATATTTTTTATTTTCTATAATATTAAAATATTTTTATTTAATCCAACATAATATATATTAAAATATGAGACAGTACAGCTTGCATGTAAAGAAATTCAAACATTAAAAACGCTTAACAATTTCAATGAAAATTAATAACACAATGGAAGTGATGAACAAAAATAATTTTAGAAACATTCTATAGTAAAGGTAATTAGAAAATTCCTTTTATTGAAGAATTTTATTGAAAATTTGGTACCAAGTTTTAATTTTGTTATAATCAATTAGTCCCTTAATTCATTTATATTGTTACAAGCGGGCTAACGCTCGCCAGAGGTGAAAACGTTGGCGGTGCGTCAGAAGGCGCTCCGCGCCAGGCGAGTTGACTTGGCGGGAGGAATATTCTGGTAATCCCGAGAGAAGTCTGGCTGCGCCGAGGTTTTTCTCCCTGATTGCGGAAGCTTCTCCGTGCTTTCACCCGAGTATATAAGAGGCGGGTTGCCTCTTCCTGGCAGAGGATCGCTCTTTGAGAAGAGAAGCGTTTCGCTTACTTGTAGCTCTTCGCTTGTTATTAGTGAGCTGTGTTTGCGTTTGCTGTTAACGCTGTGTTATTGAGCTCGCTGTGATTGACTGTTGCTGTGCTATACTATAGCTGTTTTGCAAACCGTGTTTATTGTGTGTAAGACTTGTATTTACGCTGTAAGTGACTGATTATTGCTGGATTGAGTTTTCTGAAGTTTTACTCTTTCAAGTCATCCTGTATATACCTGTAAATAGCTGTAAATAAATTTGTTTGTGCTGTTCTCAAATAAAGTCCATTCAATCCGAACCCGCTACGCTAAAAACGTAACAATATGTTTCATTTTAGTTTTTATTTAGAGTGCTTTCATGATTACATTTCTTTCAAATAATATTTTTAAATACAATTTTGTCATTTTTGAGTTTCATCTAAAATAATTCGGAGAATTTTATAGTTAGGAATTCCAATTAAGAATGAAAAATTAATGAAACTTAATATTTTATGATTAAAAAAAGTTATGTGAAGAAATCTTGTATTCCATATTGTTTCTTAAAACTAATACTAAAAATAAACTTTAATATATGTATTTCTTTTAATTTTGCTTTTTTAATTGGAAACTTCGTTTCCAAAGGAATCTTAAATTGGAGCAATCCTAACCGACGTATTTTAATTAATTCATATGAATTCAAGGTCACATGCCAAACATAACCGCACATAACATAATAAAAAAATCTTATTAAGCGCTATTTTATGTTCCACAGTAACAACGTTCCATTTTCTCGGAAGCTTAAAGAGCTTCCGAGAGTCAATAAAATTGAGTTAGCTCTTTAACACGTGATGCGTATTAGGTGAACATGAATTGATGAGTTTCATCGAACAACAATTAAAGCAATCTGTATCTTCCAAGTTTATGTTTCTGTTTTCATTAAAAGATATAAAACATTCTGGTAGTTTTGAAATAAAAATTCTTTCCTAATTATACATACCAACACTTATATCCCCAAAATTAAAATCCATAAAATTTGAATCAATGAGATTGATGAATAAATAAATTTTAAATTTTTTTTGTCATTTCTAATCGATAATTCTTTTTTCAATTAAGGTATTCAAAATATATAATTATATGTTTTATATAATTAGAAAACAACCTTACCTTGAAGAGCCTTTTTATAAAAAAGTTGGAGCTTTCATAATATTTAATGAAATTAAAGACATTTGATGAATTTTAAAAACATTTGATAAGAAAAAATTTTTTTGGAAGTTTCTTAAAAATTTTGTAATTATAAAAGTTTGATTTAATTATTTTCATGGCATTCACATTTCTTACTGGGAGTTCGGAATCATTTATTGGATAAGAATGTGGCGATTCTGAAATTGCAATAATAAAATTTAAGAAATCGGATTGAAAAATAGTATATATTTATCAATTCAAGGCTAAGGATAAAAATATATTGTTCATAAACAGATATAAAAGTTTGTTCTTATTAAACTTCATCAACCCAATGAGACAGTTAGAACATTAGTCTAATTAAAGTGATATTTGAACAATAAGTGTTTTAATTAATACTTTTACCTTTTATTAAAATTTTAAAAAATGAGCACAAGACTTTCAGAAAGAACGTACTAATGAGATACAAAGTTTCCAGGATAAACCTGGTACTTTAATAATTATGTAAACAAATGAAACGCTGTTGAAAATGATTGTTTGAATAAACCTTTGCTGAGAAATTAAGTTATAATAAGTTACAAATAGCTCGAGTTATGTAAAGAGGTGCATCGCATTGTGTGAGCATTGATTTCCGTTTGCTTTGATCTTGTAGAAGTTCTGGAATCACAAAAGATGTCTAATATACTTCGTTAGCAACAGCTAGAATATCCTTAGACATCGCTGCCTAAAAAGCCAACTCGAGTGGTCTCTCTTAAACAATTAACTATTTCGACCACTTAAGAAAATGTGTATCTAACTGACGAAAATACTCTTCAAAGAAGTTAACTGACTAACCTCACCCGCATACTTTCTAATCGAGAGGAATTTGGGTTTCGGGCGTATTTGTCCCCATCCCCCCCTTTTAAGCATTTAAAAATTCCTGTGCACCATTAAGTATCATAAGGAGCTAACAGAAGTAGACAACACATTACACAAAGATTTCACATGCGCTAATTGGATGCGTGAAAAGCCATTCACGCATCAAATTCGCTTGTACAGCCCCTTTTTACAGGTAGGCACACACACACACACACACACACACACACACACACACACAC
>JAOUZG010027119.1:5235405-5258366 GCA_026289955.1 Argiope argentata
AAAAAAGGTATTAAAAAAAAGAAAATCGTTTTTAATTGTAGGGTGGTGGAGATATAAATGTTTTGGTTGGCCAGTAAAGTTGAATACCTTTGAGACATCGATTCAATGAAGCTATTAACGAGCAGCTGGAATATTCTTTCCCACTTCTCCAGAAGAACTCTTTCTAGTTCTACGAGAGTTTGTGGTGCCTGGTAAGCGTCTAGAAATTCTTCTGCGTATAATGTCCCAAAAATGCTCGATTGGGTCCATGTCAAGAGAACACGCTGCCTAATCCATTCGAATGACCAAGTTTGCTCGATGTGACCTGCATTTTTTGCCATTTATCTGAAGTCATCTCCGATTGCTGCAGCTTCAGGAACTACAGTAGGTCTTAGGATCTCATCTCTATTTCAGCGATCGGCCAGAGCTCCATTTCGAATGATATGGAGATCCGTGCACCAATTAATATAGATGGCAGCATAGATGAACGAATGCGGGATTGTTACCATTGCTACTTTCTGTCCAGATGAAAATACATCTATTATCAAGATGAACAGAGAAACGGTACACGTCATAGAAAAGAATATTGTATCATTCACTTCTCCTTTAGTTCGCATCTTTGTTGCCCACTCTCTGTGGTCACGACAGTGCCGTGCTGTTGTCGTGACACACATCGTTGGGCGGCGAGCTTACAGATATAAGCGTAATGTTTTCGAACAGTTTCAGTAAAAAATGTGGTTTAAGCAATGTAGTATAAAAAACAGCTAACAAATATTGATAAACTCGTTCCATTAAAAATTTTACAGTAACGTGAAAATACGATGCAATTAAGTCAATAAAGATATTTAAAATAAATTGTAAAATAAAAATTGCCTTTAAAATCTAAATGTATTAAGCTTATTAATCAAAATATTAGTTTTTTTCTGATATTACTGATACTAACTTCTTTTTTTTTTCAAAATTTGTGAAAAATATCTTGATCCTGATAAAGAATATAAACATTTTTATGTCATAGTTACATATTATTAAATAAAAAATTATGACATTTAAATTTTTTTATATAAAATGGGAACATAACTAATTGAAAGAAAACAATTTTTTTTGCAAAGAATAAAACAAAAATGCGTTAAGTCATTAACGTTATTATCTCCAGAAAAATGTGAAAAATTTACATTTTTTTTAATAAACTGCAAACGAATAGCAACAAAAAAATTCTGAAAACTTTACTCTCTGTCTTTCAAAATATAGTAATTAAAAGTGAATGAAAGAAATTAAATTAAAAATGCGCGTTGAAAATAATGTAATCTACTAAAAAAGAAATTTAAAATTAATAACAAGTTCATTTTAACTACTTCTTATCATTTTCTTTAATTAAAAATTTTAAAACGTCAACGAAACTTAATAAAGAAGACAAGGGGAAAAACATACATATGCAATTAAAACTTCATGATGCAAAAAATGTGTAAAGAAGGGCATAAGAAACTTAACTTTTGTTGTTTTAGAAATTCTCGAATATTTTATAAGAAAAGTCTTTTTAAGTTAATTAGATTAACGTCTGGTTTTTCTGATATTTACGAAGTTTAATTTGCGGTGTTTTGTTGAGCAGTTATACGATTGATTCTAACACCCACAAGTGAAGAAGTATTTTAGATTCAATCTTCCTTAAAAAATGCTTATGAAGGAATTTGTTTCATGGCGATTAAAATATAGCGTAACAGGCTTACTTTTATACAATCGATAAAGTTTCTTTAAGCTCCTTAGATTCAAAATAATGTCTTATATAACTAGTAAATAACGAGTGCATTAAAAAAAGTTCGCTTAAAGTTGAAAAAAATGTATTCCCTGGTTTATTATGCAGTTTTTTCCAGTTAATTAAAAAAAGGAATTTTAAGCAATGAAGAAAATATATAAAAATAAGAAGAAATTAAGAAAAACACTTCCTGGAAAGGTAATAACAGATGATGCATTTTTCATTTTTAAAACGAACTCTTTTTTTTTAAATAACGGAAAGTTAAAGTGAAAATTTTTCCACCGGTTTTGCAGATATTTACATGAAATATTTCCTTTGTTTCATTGTGATATAGAGAATATTTTTTAATGGATTTTTCGACCGATCTCCTCTATTTTTTAAATTAGTTTTTATAAAACCCTTAATTCACCATCAAGGGTGCTGTAAAGTACACGATATTTCCTTTCTTATACAAGACGGCTTTTGAATTTAAAAGAGTTTTAAAAAATATGAAGAGTTGAAAACGGTTTTATCGATGACCCTGCATATAACTACTTGTTTTTTCTCTCGTGTTCCGCTTTACAATGTAAAGAGGGGTGCAGCAGCTTCTGAGGGTATAGGCGCCTGAGCACTAGTGGACAGAAATCTGATTTCTAGCTCACACACGTCACAAACCAATTTTACGACACAAACCGTTTCATTCATGCATTACATTCATTCGTCTACAGATCGTAATTTATATCTGGAATAGATAACGATCACCTTTGACCTATTGTGCTATAAGTAACAACAACAACAACAGAACTAGAGGCTCACTATCATTCAAAATTCTAAATGCAGTCTGCTAATTTTTTTGATACGTTACTGTTCGATAATTGGGCACATCGGCGCTCAGATCTATACTTTCAGACATTTTGTATTTCTTATTCACGGAGATAAACATTTCCTTTTCTTGAATGCCATAGCAGATGTTTCTATTTCACACTTTTAGTTTATTGTTATATAGATACCACTGAAGTAAACCAAAGTTAAGAATACCAGAGGATTTACCATTCCATTTTAGGTGAAAATAATAGTCGATACTTCAGTTTCTCTATGAACCCTTTGATTGCTGCACCGGCCCAACCAGCCGTGTAAATTCTATCCTGTTAGGCTAGTTTCTGTTTCAAATGATGAGAGCAGGATGTAAAACGAGTTATCAACAGGAATATTCTCGTTTCACACCTTGCACCTTCCTTTTGAAACAGAAACCGGTAAACCAGGACAAAATTTGTTTTTGCTTTTGGGCCGGGTCATTAGTGAAAGGGTTAAACGTTACCAGAAATCTTTAGATAAATTTTAAGGTTATCGATACTTTTTAAAAGCGTTATAAGCTATTAAGCTTTATAAGCAATTGACATCCACATTATTTTAGCTAATTTTTTAAAAAAATACTTTTTTAGATAATTTTGTTAATATAAAAGTGTTTAAATTTAAAATAATTATGCAAATTTACGTTATTTATAATAATATTTTAGCATTTTTGTGATTTATATTTAAATGATTGTGGTAAATTTAAAAAGTTTGTATGTTATTTAAAATTATAATTGAACAGGTTGTGTGCAGAAGTATTCACGTTATGCTTTAGATACAAGAAAAAGATTTGAATGCAGAAAAAGGCAGTTTATTCATTAAAACTCAAAATTATATTCATCTATTTAATAACAAATCTTTAATCTAGACACAAGGAAAATAACGAGTTTTAAAACTTTAAAATCCGTTGCGCGCTTCAGCTTTTTTTTTCCCTTCAAACTCTCTGAAATTAAATAAAACTATATAAAGACATGTTGTAAAGGGATTTTTCAATATAGATAAAAGTTACTCTGAACTCAAAGTGCTGATATTTTAGTGATGACAACATTTTTTTTCTCACTAAATCAGTTTTTGTTATTGTTACAATGACACTTGCATGGATTAGCGCGGTGGCGGCCGTCAGTGATTATAAGCCGAATGAGCGTCTCTTGTTTTTCACTAGCATCAACTAGGGCAAAAAGTATAACTTAGCTATTTTATGCATCACATTCGCTTGTACACACTCTTTTTATCTCTTTTTACACACACCTCACATATAGAACACAGAAGAACAACCATATCCGAACCCGGGATGCCCAAATCAGACGGAAGCTGAGCCAGGACGCTGGTTTAAAATCAATAATACTGTTATATGTCGTATTCATTTGGAAGTGTTCCAGCTTTTGAGTGAAAATCGTTCAAACAGCAAAATGAAAAATGCAATACTTTCGAATGATCTTAGAACTCTTTGACCATTTGTCATACAGATTACTAATTGTTATTAACATTACGATTATATTCTGGACTCAGAAATAAGTGATAAATAGAAGGATTAAACTTTAACGATATCTTTTTTTTCTTTGTTGCTGCTCTTAATATTTGCTGCGTTTTAAATTGATGTTGAGAATTAAAAACAAAAAATTATTTTGAAAACTTTTAGTTGCCTTAGAAAACTTTTTGTGTAAAGTAAGAAGTTAAATAGACTTCAAAATTACACTTAATAATCACAAATCTCTTAATAAAATTTATTAAGAAATGTATTTATCACAAATGATAACTATTCTAATTATATTTTTTACAGAATATTTCCATCCTTTTGAAATTGTTATATTTAGTAATTGAAGATATATATCAAGTTTTTACTATATGCAAAGAAAACTTAGGAGTTTTTTTTAATTTACTTGAAAAAATACTCAAAAATCCTTTTTTTTATTGCTTGCCTTCTTTATTATGATTTTGAATGAAAGAATATTTTCTGATATAGTGGGAAGAAAAATCTCTGAAAAAAATGACTCGAGCTTTTAACTTAGAAGAAATGAAAAACAAATTCAGAGTTTCCATTCATAAGAGATCAGAATACATTTGTACTATTTCCGAAGCTTTGATAAATGGTTTAAGAATAATACAATAATGGAATAAGATTGTCGATAAAGTATGACTCGTACGTTTAACTGAGAAAGGTAGTGGGAAACTTCCAGATGACAAAATGTATTCGTATGGAAGCCTAATTCTTATAGTACAAAACTAGAAATTAGGGGGTTTTTTTTGTATAATTTTGAAAGATAAAAAATCTGAAAAATTAATAAGGTATGTAAATATGAAAATATAATTTTTATAATATTAGAAATAGTATGTAATGTGATTTAAAAAGTTTATTCGTATATGAAAGAAAATTTTCTTTATTAAAATTAGTTCTATTTCAAATAATAGTTTGTAATAATCCGAGAGCTTTAAGCTTTATATTTTAATAAATTCATTTTGTTGGGAAAAGTTTAGCATAAACCTATTCTGAAATTAACTTATTATTCACCTTCAAGAAACTTTACATTCTTTTTCTTTTGTCACAGAAACTGCTGTATTAGACAAGAAAATGATTGCAGATTCAAAGACCATTTTTTGCATAAAATCAGCCGTCAGCCCCGGTGACATTATTTTACTTTTATAGTTAATTTTCACACTTTAAAAACTGATTTACTATAAGAATGTAGAAAGTTTATTTAAGTTCAATTTTGATGTAAAAGAAGACATCATTTGGAATGGATCTTATCATTCTTAAATGACAAGATAGTGCAAATGACAAGGACAACAATTGAGCCGGTGCAACCTCTGATTTGTATGAGAAATGTTAAGTAAGCGATGTTAAGTAAGCAATTAACATATTGCCAGAGAAGAAATTAGAAGCAAATACACTGAGAGCAATGAAGTGCACATGCTTCCAATCCAATAGAAACCAATATTTTTAAACAAAATGTCACGAATGACTTGTCCCACACTTCTGTATCGCTGGAGGTATATAGGCGTTATCCAATTATTAGCGATGGCGTTAACATTGTGGTGATAGTTTCATTAGCCAGATAACAACATCTGGACACGAGTGATCACTTTTGTCTAGTGCTCATGATACACGACTACAAACCATAACGTTTCGAGTTCCGTCCTACCCATTCTACACAAAGGTGACTCACGACCGCAACTTTCTACAGCTGTTGTGGGGCTCTCTACCAGCAGTAAAAAGACACCAGGGCCATTAGAAACAGCATTACCACCAACTCACACACGCTTGGCTCTAGTATATCGCTCGTCTCCCAACTGATTCCCTGGTGGGAGAGTATTTGGTGATAGCTTCAAAAGCCAAATTACAACCTCCTAGCTCGAGTGATCACTTTTGTCTAGTGGTCATGTTAAGCGGATACAAACCATAACGTTGCGAGTTTGGCCCTACCGATTCTCCAAAACCTAAATAATCGCTTCATTGACATTTTATCACTAAAGTATTTTTCAATATAAACAAAATAAGTACATAAGCTTTAAGTTTTCTCAAAATATAGATATGAAGATATTTAATATCCGACTAAAGATTTAATTCGTGTCATTTGATTAAGAATTTTGGTGGAATCAGGTTTCCAAAAGGTGATCTTCCCATTCCCAACGAGACGATCTTCAATCTGAGTACTACTAAGCAAAAACCTAGTTGAAGTGCAGTTGTTTTAAGAAATGCATTTAACTGTTAGATATGAAATATAATGCAGTACATTATATTTTAACTGTTTAGTTTAGTAATAAACACAAAAGAGGCATTCTTAATTACTGAATTCTATTGTATCACTAAATGCAGAAATGGACAGTCAAAAATAATTAAAATTAAATTACTACTAGAACATATTTTCAATATTTATGTAGCAACCTTTCTTTTTACGTTCGTGTATACAATGTATGGAGAAAATATTTCAATCATTAAAAATGTGAACTCGAGATTTTGGCAATTCTTCACGTTTTAGAAATTTGAGTTCGAAAAACCCATTTTGGAAAGCGTCTGTCTGCCTTTGACAAAGATAACTCCAAAACGCTCTGGATCAAAAAAATTTTACTGTCTTTATATTAAATTTATTGATTTCTGTAAAATTTTCAGAAACCACCATTTAAAAGAAACCTGTTTGCTTGTCTGTTCGAAAGTACTATAACATGATTACTACGAACCGAAGAAAGAGGTAGATGGATGAACTTTGGTACGCAAATTTAACATCTATAATTCAGACTCCAATCAATATTTGAGACAAATTGAACAAGGGAATGTCGTTTCTCGGCCTTTAATTTCAAAAGCATGCTCAAGCGATAACTTTAAAACACAATGGTACATTAAATATTATATTACATGTACAAATATGTACAATGTTATATCACATCAAAATTACATATCAAATTTGATATGCATTTCTGTGTTTGCAATCCCTGTTCTGTGCTAAAATAAGGGTTCAATCGGTTGATAAAAATACGTCTAAAACAAAAATTTGATCTTTTTGATTGACTGTCAAGAAAAGTGCCAAAATACTTGCCATAGATTCAGTAAAACTGTCTAATCCACGCCAAAGGTTAATATTTCGTGATTGTTGGGAGCAAAACCACGCAAGACTTTCTCTGGAATTATTTTATTAGAAGGTACGTGGGAAAGTTTTCTGAAAATTACTCCCTTGGGCTTCACGGAAAGATTTGTGAGAGAGCGCCTGTCAAAAATAATGTATATCTACATAAATCAAATAAACCTATTATAAATTTTATATATGTCACAAATCATTTATATCTATATAAATAATAAATACCTACCATGAATCATATAAATCATATCAGATATCTGTAAATTATAGCTCTTAGGCAGCTGTATGTGACGTAATTGTTGTGTCACTCATCATCCGAGTATTAACTCGTAAAGCTTCTAAAAGCGTTATTCTTTCTCTTTCTCTTTGGAGCTCAGTCGTGCATTGCTTTGGTGAAACGCGCAATAAAAATAAAAAGTTAAACTTCTTTAATTCAATTGTGAATAAATCTGTTTTTTAAAACTTTGAAAAAGGATAGGAATCACGATAAAATACACTCAACCCTAATTACGACCGATTCCTCCAGTTATCTGGTTCGGCTTCTTGCTAAATCCCTATTGCTTTACACTCAATTGCCTGTTATGCTTTGAGGCCTTTTAGGCAACTTAAGTCAATTAATTGCGAGAATTTTCGTGTTATGCAAATTTCTTTCACAGTACAATTGCTTTATATAACATGCCTTTTTAAATAGATGCACAACAATAAAACAAGCATAGTGAAATAGAACTAAATTAAATGAATAACTGAAATTGAAAAGTGATTATGATTAAAAGTAAATAATGCATTACATGGAGTACACCACATGGAATTTCTATGAAATAAAGTGATTTTTATAACTATTATTTAGAATAATTTTTAATAGTTACATTTTTTAATGTAATTTATTCTTTTCTTTTCTTCTTCAAATTCTATTTTTCTTAGACTTCTAAATCAAAATATTTCTGTATAAAAAGTGCTTTTCGGGTAAGTAAATTAATTAAAATCATATCGTGTCCGAGTAACTAAATTTTATTTAAATTTAATAAATTGAACCTAATTTAATCCAATAAATATTGATTCAACTACAGATTTATAAGAGTTTTAAATTATCAATTTACATTAAAATATGTTTTAAAAATAAAACATCGACGCAATTAGATCTACAAAGTTTAAAATCCTGAAAATGTAAAATCAGTTTTATTTAAATCTTAATCTGTCTTTTTCACATAGATCAAATCAGATAGTATCAAATGAAATTTCATAATTTTTATAGTTATAAATAAATATTAGACTAATGCATACGTAACAAATTTACAAAATAATTGCATATCAAGGGATAGGAATCTTTTATCGTTTATACGATATAGTATTTACATTATCTATATAATATATTTAATTTCCTTTAACTTATGAAATTTTAACAGAGAAATTTAATATTAGTTCAACTAATTCAAAATATTAATGTAATTTACATTGATACGTATATTTATGTAATTACATTTCAAACAGATAATAATTGCTCTGGAGAAAAATGTGTAATTATTGAATGCTTATTATATTTAATTTATTTTCTAAATCTTATAATAAGCTAACCTTCTTGGTTTATCAACATAGTATTTATTTATAATCTCTAAGTTTAGTTCTTCTTTTATGATGTCAAATAGTCAAGGCCCAAAAATTGCTGTTATATAGTATTTCAAATTAGCCAAGAAAGTATTATAGACAAAAGTTTTAATGTAAAATGTCGCTTTTTTTATATTTCAAATCAGAACACCAAATAGACATTTTAACAAACGTTAATAGCAGAAAGATAAACTTTTATGGTATGCAAAATGTGTGACAGATTAATGAACTAATAACTTCTTGAAAAGTAGAGCTCTCTACTGAGATTATACAATTCAAAATCTCCATTTAAATGTTTGTTGAATCAGAAAAAAGGATTTTTCACAGCTCTCACTGACTATAAGTATTTATTGAAGATGCTATTACTACAATATCCTCAACATATTTAACCTTTCAATAGACGTGCTTTTTATATCCTTTTTACTAAGCATAGGCATCTGTGAGGTCACATAATGAAACTTATCCAGAAAATATTAATATTTTTCAATTAATCAGCAATTTATTTTATTTTGTTCATCGATTCTGTTAATTAAGTTTCAGCTCTTTGATTTCAAACAAATTATACTATCATAAAGTTTATATTTTATAGAGCTTTATAGAAAATATCATGAAATTTGAAAAATGTATTAGCACTGGTCATGTCATTTCAGTCAATCATTCACAATTAAAAAAAAAACTTCACCATGAGAAATGCTATTTTTATTATTACTTAGGAGCAAGGACTAGAACAATCAGAAGGCGGTTTCTGGCAATTCATTTAGGGTTATTGAAACTGGTGTATTTTTTTATCTCCATTTATAGAAACTCTTTAAATGTATCTGAAAGTGTGAAAAAAGATTTTAAAATATAACACAATAGATTCTGAAATAATCGGAGGCATCAACTGCATCTAAAAGAGAGCCAAACTCATTGCAAATTTTCTACTTAATATATTTTTCTAAAATGAAGTTTGAAACAATAATGAGTATTCTTTTTACAGACAAGGTTCATTAGATTCATATTTGAAAAAAAATCCTGATTTCTATTATAATATCTTATGATTCTATATTTTAGTTTATGTTATAATTAAAAAAGATATAGCATCAACTCTACAATATTTAGAGATGGAAATTGCTGACTTTAAGAAAGAACAGAGATTAAATTCAAAATTTTAACATAAGTTTGTTCAATAAACTGGTAAGGATTAATGAAAATGGATGCTTCGTTCGTATATCATTTGGTAGATTTCTAAAATGAGCATAAATATAGACAATGCATAACCACATAAAAGAATAATCACGGCTGGAAATATATTATTTAAAGCAATTTGTTTACGCGTTTTGGATTTCCTTTCGTATTTTTTCAGCCATGTTTTATACATTTCCTCGCTCAGATACTTTTTATAGAATCCTCCTCTGGTAAGTCTTACAATTAGAGCGTCTAAAGTGGTTTTGCAGCAGAAATCTTTTCTGACTGCGATTCCCACACCAACAGAATCCAGGACATCTTCAGAAATGTATTTGGTGGACCACGGAGGGAAACCAAATTGAAGACCAAACACTAATTTGACATCTATAATTGCAGTTGTCCCGTCAAAGTACTTTTCATCCAAAGAAGTATTCAATGGCGGATACCAGTTGTTTTGATCGATGCTCTGTCCCAGACGAACAATGTGGCCTTTATCGCTTTGTAGTAGATATTCCACGATGCTTTGAGTCGCAAAAGCTCTGTATTTTCCTCCGGTAACAACCAGGGAAAGTTCTTTGAAATTTCTTATTGGGGTCTCTTTGTAGTCCAGAGTATGTAACGATGCAAGCCCAGCTGTATAACTAGAAGAAATCACCAAACCGAAATACAGCCAAATCGCAAGTAAAAACCGGTTTTCAACCGTGATATTGATCATATTTTGTCGAAGAATGCTTCTGAATAACTGAAACAGCATTTCCAAATAAGACGATCTTTTGCGGGATATCGCATAAAATATGAAAGGGAGAACAATCCACACTGCAGCTATGGATAACCACATGTTCCATTTGAATGAGTGTAAAAAGGAATGAGGCTGTGGAATGGTTCTCGGTTGGTGAGTAGCAAAACATATTTCATTGACCGAGTAAGGTTCGGTGAAGTCAACAGCGGTCAGTCTGTCTTCAGTCGGACTGAGAAAACCAATGGCCAGATCAGCTTCTCCTCTGCTGACCATTCCTATCAGTCCTGTCCAATTTCCATCTTTCAAACGATTTCCCCACATTCTGTCTGCAGGAGAAACCAATTCGTACTGAAACTGCAATACTTCCGATAAAATATTCAAAAATTTCCCGTCTACGCCACCTAATTTCACTTCACCAGTGTATCCGCCATACATCTCTGAAATCTGAGTGTAGTTGAAAGCAGCAATGATTAGTTTCTTCGGGAAGCTCGTTTTCTCGATCATTTTCTTACATCAAAATCCAATATGGGAGAAATCGTTTTTTGAGTGTAAGAGTAAAGTTCAGCTTGGAGGTTTTTTTTAATCAGTAGACTTTAATTATCAATTTGATGATGCTAAAAGGTCTATCATCAGCGATATTTAAACTTACACAAACAATTTTGTCATTACAAATAACAAGGTACTATACATAACTGTAGCAGCTTCGAATAATTATGATAGAAATTCCATCTTCTAAATTATTTTATAGTTACTTGTGGAATAACGGCAACATGAAAACATAATTATATATGTTGTTATTGTAACTTCTTTAAGCAGTAGAGAACAGCAATCTTTAAACCTTAGTTATATGATTAGATAATTTTACAAAGATCATCCGTCGGCAAAATTTAAATCAACCACTTCATAACTATATATTTCCGCTGACTTCCTATTGTTTTAAAATTCTTTCAACTACACAATTCAATTTCTGTCACAAATTTCTTTATGAAAAATCTCAGATATCTGCATATGATTCACTATAGACGAAACTTCAACGGTTGTAATAAAATATCGAAATATTGTTTTTTTTGCAGAGATGGCCAATTATTTTTAAAAGTTCTTCGTTTGTTGTAGAAGACGAACTTTGTTAAAGACAGAATTAAATTTGAATGACAATGGTATTAGAAATTAAACGAAGGATTATTAAAGATCTAAAAGAAGCGGAAAAATATGACTGTCTGATCTGTAGACCTCATTTTCTCTTTCTGGCTATTCCATCAGGGAAATGACTCGTGACAGTGTGTCGATCTATAAATAAAATAAAATGTTTCATTATCATAAAGAAGGATTTTTGTTATATTCTTATTCATTAGTTTCTTAGTCATAATGGAGTGATCGTTGAGCAAAGTAATCAAAACTGATTTTCATTAACTTTGTTTTTATATCCACAGATTGTTTGTATTCGTATCATTTCTTCTTCATTATTAGTACTATTTATAACAACGTTCACCGTGACGCCAACATTGTTTCATTGAGTGTGTTTTGAATTAGGCAAACTACAATACATATTAGAGTCCGATTTATCCACTTTCCAAGATTAATTTCCTTATCACATTGTTTCAGATCATTAATTCGGAATTAGAATTAGTTTTCCTCTATTGAGTTATTTTTGTACCTAAAAGAATGCCGAAATATTTTTATTTTTACTGTGAATAGGAAATGTATTCTAAATAACCGTAAGTTCGTAAAAAATGAATGAAATATTGTATGAGAAATAATTCTAAACATTGTAATGAACAAATAATTAAAAGATAATTATTTATATTTTTTTATTGAGTTTATACAAAAGTACTCAAAATATCTTAATGACTATATGGCTTACAAATGTAAGAATCTGTAATGAAATGTCTGAATTTCAAGAAAACGTTTCAGCAACTCAATTAATATAACAAGTTTCTAAATTCTTTAATCAATAAATGTTTAGTCATTTTCATGTGATGGTTATCGTAATAAAATTTATTATACTATGCAAATACTTGCCAATATTTATATCTGAACCACTTTTATTTATTTTTCGTTCAAGAAAATTACTATAGCATTTGATTTATTCAATTATTTTGAAGCCTGGGAGATCCTAAATTTTTTGTCTCAACCATTCACCTACTTACTAATTGGTGCTAAGTTTTTGTGGTCAGTATATTGACTCTTCTATTGTCAGCGGTGTAAACCTTGGGAGGGAAGAATAAAAAAAATGTTTTAAAGCCAATTGAAAGAAAGTTCGACACTATTTGTTAGAATTTTATAAATTATGCCACTATCATATTATTCATAAACGAAAAATGAATAATGATATCAATTAATTCATGACCAAATATTGTTCATGTACAAAAAGGGAGAAAAAAAGCCCTTTCTGAATAAAAATTCATTAATATAGATTATTTCAAAATAATTTTAACTTAAATTCTCCCCTTCGGGGGAACCTCTTAATGATAATGAGATACTTCCGACGTGGTGGTTGGATCTCGACATCCTGGAGGACTCACTAATAGATGAGGGCTTAGCTCCTCTCATCGATGGCGGGACGTACTTCCTACCAGAAGGGTTGCACCATGGCACTTAGGATTCAACCACAGTTCCCTCCAATGTTGCTGTTGCGGCTGTTATTCATTTTATGATTTAAATCCGTGTGTCTTCGTAGGGGATCAGAGAGGAGTCTGATATAACTTAACTTGTATTCTTTTATATATAACAATGGGCAGCTTTATAAATAATGACTAAGCATCCCGAAAAAATGAGGAACTTTTGTAATTTAATTGAAATGGAAAGAATATTTAGAATAAAAATTCAAATTTCGTAAGAGAGTAAAAAATAAGTTTCTTGCCAGTTTTGTTCACTTACTGTTCCACTGTGTGTTCTAGATCAGTGATACTTCACGTATAATATCAAAGTTTTTAGCCATTTTTCCGCTTTAATCTAAGCAAATAAAGGTTCTATCTATATTCTTAGAGAAGGTTCGCTTATATTGCAGATTGTGACTATTTCAAGAAATATTTTGTTTGAATACGCAATCACGAACAAAGTAGTTGATAAAATGGGAATGATAACTTTGGAAATCATGGTGGTTATTGCCTTCTGAGGGCCACTTGAGGTATTTTGAATGTTTCAGCAACAAGGAGTATGTTGGATACTTTTACATTTTCCCAAGATAATAAAAACTTTGTTATTACACTATTTGGCTTATTGCAATTCTAACACAGATATTTTTAGAATTATGGAGCTATCTATTTTTAATAATGATTTTTTAGATTCATCTTCAATTAGTAATAACGATGAATTAACTTTCACTACAGCCCCCCCCCCCCTCTTCCTAAATATTTGTCACATAGAGGCTTCAGATCGTTTTATTACGCCCTTGAAAATCTTCCACCGATCGTTTCACATGAATTTTCTAGTCTGTATCATTATTTGGTAGCAACAAGTTATATTCAATATTCTACTGATATAACCTTATGGAAAATAACAAAATATAAGGTTATTTTTATTGGGTAATTTCACTTTTGGAATCATTTAAGGTTGGCACCGAAATTTACAAAAGATACTTAATCTACTATACTAAATAAGTATTTACTTACTTTTATAATTTTTTGCTACTTTATATAATGTAAATAGTGTTTTCGCTTTTTATAGTATTAATAATTTCAAAAAACATTGGTTTCTCTTGACAGAAATTTTCCAAAAATATAAAAAAGTAAGCTTTTTTAAAAAAATATTTATCTTCTATACTATTATTATAAATGTGAAAGTTTGGATGGATGGATGATGGGGTTCAATCACACCGGAACGGCTGGAGGAAATTAGAGGAAATTTGGCACAGAGATAGATTATAGTCTACAGAAGAACATAGACTAATTTTCATTCCGGTTAATTGAATGGTTAATTTTTTATTAATTAAAAACTAACTTTTCCGCCCAAAAATAAAAATAAAATTTGAAAACATCTGCCTGAGCTTTTTGAATCGTTTGTTTTTATTTTTCTATTTCGGGTGTTCTTTTTAATATTATCTTATTATTCTAATGGAATTCTTTGTAATTTATTTTCCTGGCAGAAAGACGTTTTCATCCCTGAAAAGTTCAGCTGTTTGTTTGTTTTAAATTCTTAAATCGTTTTCTGCTTATAAAAAATAGTAGAACCGAGTAAGTGCATTTATTCTTTCCAATTTCTTTTTAAGAAAAGTGTCACTCTGTAGTAGTGAAGCTATTAAGAACAAATGTATTCATTTTTTTTTCTTACGCTGTTCATGTTATTCTCAGGATCCTTAAATTTAATGATCTAGCGACTTTAGTCTTCAAAAGACTAAATATGAATTACAAGCTTTTATTTTTGTTCATTGTATCAATTAAAATTAACAGGAAAAGAAAAATAATGAACTGCAAAAACATCTAAATGACGTATTAAAAAAAAACTTTTTCTTCTAAAATACATTTTGTGAGTAATATTAAATAACCTTTTGCCATAAATGGAATTACATCATGAAAATCAAATATGATGATCTTATTCTATTGAAATTTTCATGTTCAGTCTTGAATTCAATTACCTTGAATTTTAAAAAAAATGTAATCTTAATTTAAAGCCCATTAAAAAGTTTCTGAGTTATTAAATAACTAAAAATTTTGAAAAATAATTTCGAAAATATTAATCACTAGCCGCCTTTGGCGACCAGTCGGTTCGCCAATATTAATGCCGACTAAAGGGTTAAATCATGTTTATATATAACTTGGCCTCATAATAAATTTTTCAGCAAAATATTTTTAAGTTTCAAATTTCGATAGTCATATAACTCACTTATACTATTATGTAGGCCTTAAACAGTCCTATCTTTGGAGTCCGCATCTCTCTATGATTTTCTATCAGTGCACGTAAAATTCACTTTTAAATTAAATTGAAAATGATGAAACTTCAATTAATACAACGACCTCTTTACTCAATCTAAGCATGTCTTTAAATAAAACTAAGAACTGAAAACAGAATAGTCCAACATTGAATATTTATGTTCAATACAGAAATTGAAACATTATAATTTTTTTAATAATTTATAAGATCTCAAGGAATTATGCAGCAAAAATTTCACAGGTTAATTGAAACCTTCAGTTTTTAATTTTATTTTTAGATGTATATAAATGCTCTCAATGATAACATTTTTTTAGGTTTATAAATATATTTCAAAAAATTATGGTTTAAATTCTTTTGGTCTTATAGATTCATATTTGTAAAATATTCTTAATATTTCAACTTCTAAATAAATAAATAAGCATTTCTATCTTCAAATCTGGCTGATTTATCCAGTTCTGAATATTGCAAGTTTAGAACAATCATCATTATCATAATCTAGACCAATTATTCTAGAGTAACCTTGATTGGCTTCTTTGAGATCTTGATAAAGTGTTCTAATATCGGCAGTTTTTACCGTAATAGTTATATTGAAATTTTCATAGATTGATCAGCTTTGATGATTGATTTAGTTTATTGGATTTTATTTAAGGACTTATTTAATTAAGGACTTTTGTCTCAAGAATTTATTATTATTCAAGGACTTATTGTCTCAAGAATATTTTGTTAAATATGATTCACAGAGCAGATGATGTATGTAATAATTTAATTCATCAGCATTTTTTCCCTAAATGTATAATTATATATTTCACTTGGACCAATTGCTAAGAGATTATTTATATCTCTCCCCAAAAAATTATGAAATTAGATGTTGGGCTCCGATTACAGAAGATGCCTTGTAGATGTTAAGCCATATTTGCCTTAAATAAAATTGTTTATTTGGATTAGTAATATGTGTATAGTAAAATATCATAGAAAACGTTTCCATCCATTCATTTTCCAAAATTATCATGTTTCATATTTATTTCATTTTATAAAGATACGTGCCGAAGTGACATTTTTATATGTTTAATTTGGAATGATATTTGATTTATTTTTTCTCGTGAGAGAACACGATATTGTTTTGGTAGAAAGTTTTGATGTCTCTGAAATACGCGGGTAAAAATAGTTTTATATGCTTTTACAAATTTTTCATTGTTAATTATTACGTATGCTTGTTTGAAAGAAGATGCGTTTTTATTTCGCATGATTCATTAAAATGCAGAGAAAAATTACAATCACGAAGATGAATTCTTTGATTTGCCCAAAATATCTTCTTCACATTGCTTTTTGTTCTTCATTTCTTTAAAATGACGTCATTTTAAAAGTTCGTTTAAGATTTCTTGCTTTTAAATAATTAATCTCGCTCTCAGAAGATTATCGTTTGGTACTTTTCTAAAAATTCTTTTTCAGTTTTAACTGTCGCAGTTTTGTAATATATTTTTATTTTGTATTTTTATTTATTTTAATTCTTTAATTGAATTATTAAATGTGAAATTGCAAACGATTTTCACTTGCATTTATTGTTTAAAAAACATCAAATTTCCTATTTAATTCATTTCATATAATCACGTGATGAAAATTGTATTTTTCTGTTTTAATTTTGGTAGTAATTAACTTTTTTTTAAAATCAGAACTTCTGAAAATGTGATGGCAACATTTTATTAAAAGCTGATTTTTTTTTGAGATCCTCGAGAAGATAAAATTTTATTATTATTATTATTTTTTGCGAAATAAATTGTTGAAAAAAAAAACGATTAAATTAAATGTTTAAAAATTCATTAAAAATAGAGTTTTGATTCGTCTGTCAAAACATTAGTATCACTGAAAAGCTAATTTTTTGCGCTTTAACTTGATGCAAAAGTCAATTTTATGCTTTAATATTTTCGGAAGTTAAAGCGAAAAAACGTTAAAATTTGGTTTATTTTTTAATTAATTAAAATTTTAATTATAAATTCAAAAAAAGGGCTCCGAGGTGCACATTCCCGGCACCCAAGGTATACATATACCAAATTTGGTAGCTGTAGGTCGAACGGTCTGGCCTGTACATCGCCAACACACACACACACACACACACATTGTGCTTTATTATAAGTAAAGATATTGTTACTGCTGAAAGTTGAGCTAGTTTTGTTATTAAAAAATTACTAGGAATTTCAAGAGGATCAATGATTATTTATAAATGTCTTTTATGCGTATTAAAATAAAAAAAACAGATAATTTTTCCATTTTTAGAATATTTAATAAGTCTTCATCTTTTTCTTCTTTTTTTTGCATAACTTTTGTGTACAACATTCTTTCAGAGATATTGCCCAGATGTGGAATCGATACCTAAAAATAGCTTGGCCAGGCTAGAGAATCATTCCACGTTTTTCTCCCAATTTTTCACATAAGCAATACTAGAGCGTGACAAACTCTTCAGAATTCGTTCTCACATTGTTGCATGACTGCTTCATTTACTATTCGTCGCACGCAACCGCAACACCGCATGCCTGCACGGCTCCTCAAATTTATCAAGCAAGCATTTGCTTATCATAAAAATGTTTCTGTTGTTTACTTGAGGGAGACATGATTAAAGGTGATACGGTACAGAAAAATATGTTTATGGTCGGCATTTTATTAAGTAAGGACTACACTAAAGGTACATTTAGAGATTATATTTTTCGTGTTTACTGAATTTTGATATTATATATGAACTGAATCCCTTGTTATTGATCTTGAAAATGAAATATTTTATTTTCTCGTTTACGAAGTATATATGCAAAGGGGGAGTATTATAATTGTCTAGAAATTTGAATCCAAATTTTTGGGGACTCTCTACCTTCTACAACTCTTTTAGTACGTTTTTCGAAGTTACAACTGTTTATTAACGCAATAATTCTAAAAAGCTTTTAGACAGACGTTGAAATTAGTAAATGAATTTTAGACCAAATTTAAAGATTTCTATCAAATTTTGAATGAAATCCATTTCAAACATGTATATTTTATCAATTAAACAAAAGTAAGTTAAAACAATTGTTTCACCCCCCTCAATTATATGTAAAATATTTGTTATATAAATTTAATATATAAAATGTGAATACGTAACAAATTTTAAGTTAAATCTATTACAATAAATGACTATCAATTTTCTTGTACTTTCTCATGCATGTAAAAGATTATGAGTTCAAATAATGAATAATATTTAACAACATGAATTAAGAACATGAATAATATTAACATTAAGTAAGAACATGAATAATAATTAATATTTTTGATATAAACTAACATTAAGAACTCGTAGGTATTTTGACCACATTCTACATTTTATTTACATTTAATTTATTCTACATTTTTTTGTATTTTGTAATACATTTTAAAAAATAAAACACTATTTCACTTTTATTTTAGTGATTAGTTGTTCTTTACTTGTTCCTGAACTTTATGCTGTTATGGATGATAAATATTCACATTTTGTTTATATTTTTTATGTGGAACTGAAGCAAAGGCTAATGAGCTGAAGTTTGCATTTTTTAAAAATTTAGTATTTGGAATTACATTTTCAAGCTAATGCGTAAGGGAGTTTCAACGTTTTGGAAATCCAATTTTATTATTTCTTAGAGCAATAAATCTTATTGTTTCTAATAATCCTTGAACATTCTTAATATATCCTACATTTTTGAATAAATTTATTTCCTAGTAGTCATATTCTGCATTTTTTAGTTCGAAGACCCTATATCATTTATCATTTTTAATTTCTTTCTGTACATGAATTTGTTTCAAACAAATTTTTGTGATAATTTTTCATTTAAATTTTCGTGAACATTATGGATATGAAAATCCCATTGCAAGAATATGTGAAGCTTTGAATGTTAGTCAATATTTACAAACAAAGTGTACTGCAAATAATAATTTTTTTAGCACTCTACATTTTTGCATGAGATTTTCAACTGCAACTTTCATTATTTTATTTATGACTAGCCGCATTTGGCGACCAGTCGGCTCGCCAGTATTAATGCTCGCTAAAATTTTCATATAATATTTTAAGTAGCTGTGTCTCATAACAGGCTTTTCACCAAAATATTTTTAAACCAAACAAATTTTGATAGTCATATAATTCATTCATAGTATTATTTTCTTCAGATGCTCTATACATTGTACAACTCGTCTTTCTCTTTCTATCCGAGCAATGATTGTCCCAGAATTGATATTTTACTTAAATTGTGAAGGGAAAGGTCTAAAATTCTGTTTTTATAGAATAATGATTCAAATTTTCGTAAATGTAAATACACTAAACAAATAAAGACACAATTGGTTTTTAAGAGATGCGAAAGCTTAAAAGCAGCTTGGAAAATGCCTCGCACAGATGAAATAATGGTGGCACACACACCCTTCTTTTCTTTTCTATCCTTTTTTACACTACTTTTCTTTCTATAAAGCCTTTTTTCCCTTTGTTATTACTTTTTTTCTTCCCTGCCCAGACTTTATTTTGAGCAGGCATAGATTAAATATTCATACCGACTAATCATAAAAGCAACTATTTTCTTTCTTTTTTAAACATCCCGTTATCTATGAATGAAAACCAACTGACTTCGAGTATTTCTTTCTAAACAAATATAATTTATTACTTCCTGCAATCTAACTCGGTTGGTGTGGGGGAAGGAAATGAAGATTTTTGACAGGAAAGTAAGAAAAGTGTCGTTTTAACTATTTTCCTTGAAGTTTTTTTTTAATTTTTTCTCTTCATAAGAATCATCCTCGTGTCGTAACGGAAATATTTAAAAAAGATTAGCAGGATCTGTCAAGCCGTTCTTCAGTTTTGCGCTTAGCAAAGCATTTCGTGTTCCATTTTTATTAATATAGATAGATGATCATTTCTAATATAATAAAAACAGATTAATAGCCTTCTGTATGAGCACAATTTTTAATGAAAGACATCCTTTGAATCATCGGATGCAAACCGATGTAACCGATTTATATATAATACATAAATCTATTGTTATTACTCTTTTGTTTGTTTAAAGCGTGCGATATTCCTAATGACCTGTCTCTTTGAACCGTTCCATTCAAGTCAGTTTCGAACAAAAAAAGAAGAGATCTACGTTCTAGCAATGGAATATTGCGTGATTCAGTTGTAATAAATAAAAAAGAAGCCATCTTTAAAAGCAGAAAAATTCCTCCGTGTTTTCAGTGGGCATTCTATTTAATGTTAAGGGTGTATTTATTATCACAAAAACTTATCTGTTGTTTACTTGAAAGAGGGGAGCAACAAATAATATGTTAGAATGGACATTTAATAAGTATTCGGTTTAATAAGTATTCGGAAACTAGAAATGGAATTTATTGAGATCATTGATAAATACAGTCTACTTTTTTGAAATCAGTTTGTATTTTTAAGTAAAATATTCAAGCATAGTAATTGAAAAATAATTTTCATGAAGATTCGGCACAAAATAATTTTTAGTTTTGGAAAAAGTTTTATATAAAACTAATAAAAATGCATTGCTGTTAAAAAATAGGTGTTCTTATTTTAGCTGGCCAGTGAATAAATGGATTATTTTTATATTTTGATGTATATTTGTAAATTATTTACTGATGAGTTTCAAAAAAAAGAAAGAAATTAAGCATTCGCATTAAAATTATGCCAAAGGAAACATAGCTTTGCACTAAAAGTTTATATTTTATTCGTTCAATAATTATTTTCATTTTGTAAATGGCAAAAATTCTATTTGTAAATTTCACATACATTTAAATGTATGAACATGAAAACTAATTAAGATAAAAAAATATTCTAAGCGATATCAATAAAAAATATTATTGTTAATATATTTTTAAAATGCATGTTAAATGCATAATTGATTTCCATGTTTTTTAATGTATTCTTCCCTTATACATTGTCGCCTTGTCCTTAATTATAAATTTCTAATTTAGAATCATGGATCTAGAGATTATTAACATTTTTGCACACTTGTGATTTCAAATATTCCCAAAATAAATTAAAACGTGATGCTTCTTTTAATCATCTGCGATGTTAAAGATTTTGTGTTTTACAGTGACGTCTCCAAGATAGGTGACAAATGGATTTTCGATGTGTGTCTTCAAGGAAAATGGTGCTCCCGTGTTTTTATTTTGGATTAAATCTCTATGACGAAACGAATTCTTTACATTACTGCAATTTTCTGTAAAATCCGAGAGTCCTCAGTGAATATATAACAATATTACTGCAGTTATTCGATTGCGTTTTAAACAAGCGCGAGTGAAGTACGATCGTTGGTGTTCTTGACCATGACGGAACTGCAAAAATTAATTGAGAATTTGAAGGGATTTGAATCGTAGCATCGAGTTTAGTTAGTGAGTTATTGTATTTCTGCTGTAGTCTTTTATAGAATGAATTGTTTTCACTTTATTATCTATAAATAATTATAAATAACTTTAGACAGATTTCTGTTTACCCCCACCCCCTTTAGTTAAAATGCAATTACTTAGTTAAATGAGCAGGTCTGAATTGAAATGCCTTGTATTCTAAGTTGAATTGTTTACAATTAATTTGGATTTGTCTCGTATTATGTATTTAATGTTGTAACATTTCTTGACTATTTGAAGTGATTCTTCTTCCTCTGACAGACTTTCAATTTTTTTTTAAAAAAATTCCAGATTGTAATTAAATTATTTTTCAAAACTAAAAATTTAGTCATACTCTCTAGAATGAAGGCAGGTGTTAAAATCTCTGAAAGGAAATTAGCCAATAATGTCAAATTGTCTATAGATGCTAAAAACTGCGGCATAAATTATAATATACTTGTTCTGCACTCATTCATTAAATAACTTTGCCAAGAAGATGTAAAGTAGAAATATCTCTTGACGGTGAGAACTTTTTGGAGTGTTTCTGGATAGAGGGTATTTTTGGAGTATTTCTATTGGATTGGGGAATAAGTTCATAGCGTTTTTATATTTCTTTTATTTTACAAAGATTTGTTTGCTGTTTAGAAAAGGGTAAGTATTCATTCGATAGAACTCTTTCTGCTTTACAAAACTATGTTAATTGTATTTTTAAGTTATTTAATTTTTTAAAACTTTTGAGGCTTAGAAATGGAATAACCAGGAGTCAAAAATCAGCCTTTTCGACACCTGCTCTTCTCTGCTTTTTATCGAGATCCAATAGTTGCCGAAGCAGCCCGGGACATTTGCGACTTGTATGGAGAAGGTGTCATAGGTGAGTCTACAGCACTGAAATGGTTTGCAAAGTTAAAAAGTGGCAACTTTGAAGTTGATGACACTTTTCTAAAATCGTGAATTGGCGGAAAATATGAACTCCAACCATAAAACAATTCTCAATCACCTTCATTCAATGGGATTTACTGAAAAATTGCGAGTCTGGGTGATTCACGAGTTCAACGAAAAAAACAAAGAAAGTCGCCTTCAAATTGCTTCTCAGCAT
>JAOUZG010027119.1:5276032-5286053 GCA_026289955.1 Argiope argentata
CTTTGTGTGTGTTGTGTTACAGTAAAAACCCACGAAAACCCGAAATCAATCAAAACGAATTAACCAGGGAAAACGTTTTAACTGACAGCTCATTGTTTCCTGTTCTCAATTATTCACATTTAATAATTATTATTCTCAGTTATACGTATATGCAAGACATTCATTTATGCTTTCAGTGTGATTTCCTAACTTCAAACGTCGTTCAGTGATAATGAGGTTTTTTGTTCAATAATATTTTTATTTTAGTTGTCAATATTGTATCGAGAAAAAGAGGTTGTTCACTCTATTCGTTAAAAAACTGTCAAATTTATAGTTTTGAGGGTAGAAGTATATTTCTTTAAGGAAAGGTGCTTTGAAGGCTTAAAGAATTGCCTTTTATCGCAGTTGAATTACTCCATTTTCTTTTTTGAATAATAGATGGCGATGCTTGATTAGTTACGTATCCCAAACTGCATTGCGATTGCAATTATAAGGAGAAATGATGCTGTTCTGTTAAAATGTACTCGTGTTAATGTCGAATCTTGCCATTCATGTTCCGTGTTTGCTTTGTTTGAAATGTGCTCATTAAAGAAATGTTTCCTAAAACATACGTCCTCTTGCTTCCACTGCAAGGATCAGAATGATCTTCATTCGACCACAATTTTATGTTGTTTGAGTTGATAGATGTAATTCTAAAACATCGGAACGATATTTAAAGTTTTATACTGTCTCTAATCCTATTAATTATATTTAATAATATATTACGAATATTTTGATATTTTAAATAAAAAAGTTTAAGCATTGTGTGACTAAAATTCTTTGACATATGAAACCATTTTCATTTTCAAACTTCTTCCAGTATAATTTTAAACTTTTTTATGGCATTTTAAAGGATACTTCGCTTTCGATCCTAAACTTAACAAACATAATTTTTTATCTAAAATACTAAAAAGCAAAGCTTCACAATAATCTTAAGCTTGATTAAAAGATATAGAAGAGTGGAACATCTTTGAAAAATATTACTAGCATATGAAAAATATTTAGCAGAATATTATCAAAAAAGCTGAAGAGCTCTAAAATAATTTAAATACAATGAATTTTCACATACAGCATTTATTCACTCAAACGACATAAGAGAACATCTCTTTTCCATTTCAGAGCATTTTTCAATTGGAAAAATCTTTTTTCCTGCCATGACTAGGATTTAAAACTCAGCATTTGAACTAATATTACAGAATTTATCCAGGGACATGTTACAATATTAGTGTATACTTAAAAATTGGATGATATATTAATTCTATAAAAAAATCTGAGAAAGATAATGGCTCAACATTTCAGAAATTTGGGAAATTCCGAGCTAGGAAAAAATCTGAAATTTGTATTAGACTTGAGTAAGAAAAAAATGATATTTACGTATTATACCGTCTTCGCCCACGATCGCCAACTGTTTAATAATTCATTGGCAACGGATTTAAATTTCGCGATAAAGATGAATGGATTACACTATTGCCGATTGCCATAGTTGGAAGTTTTAACAACTCATTGGCGACGACTTCAAATTTGGTGATAAAGCTGGATGGTATAATATGTAAGTACCGAAAAAATATTGATGATTTCAGTCGTGAAAAATCGCGAATATGTAAGCAGATATATAAAGATCTAATTTTTTTTCTTTGAAAAACATGCTTAACATATAAGAATGCATTGATAAAATCAGATTAGATTTTCAGGTAAGTTAATAATATATATCAGCTTATTTTTCAAAAAAAAAATGATATATTTGAAGGGCAACTATATAAAGATAAATAAATATTTTAGAGAATGGAAATGAAAATAATAATAATATATATTTTCATAAATTTCAAACGCTTTCAAATATTTTTCACTTTTTAACAAAAGTATTCTTCAAGCCAAAAAGCTTTCAGCGATTTTACTGACATCACTGAAATAATATATAAACCAGAAAACAGAATATTTCAATTGAGAAAACCTGCAATAAAAGTATAACTGTAAAACAGACTTTTTTTTCTATTCTTTAAAATAAGACTTGAAAAACATAAACAAGGCTTACAGCAATTCACTTATCTTATATTCTTAGCGTTAATTACATTCAATATTTTGCATGTAGCAAACGAAATGAAAGGTCATTTTCTGGAAAAGACGTTCTACTAACTCCATACACCATTACACTTATATGATAATAGATGTTTGTCCATTTCCATGAAAGCTACACATGTAACATGTTTTATATGTTATTTTCATTAATTTGAAAACTTTTGCATTTTAGTCTTCAAAGGCATAATGGAACAAATGCTATTAATCCAAGAAGGTGTATATCTTTCTTCCCCTTTTTGAAATGAAAAACTTCAAACTCAAAAATCAAAGAGATAAAAAATAAAAGCCTTGATTAATAATTTCCATTTTGTAAAATGTATATTTCTGTTGTATCATATAAACTAAGGAATTTGAATGCATGAATTGTTCCATAATATCTTTTTTTCTAAGTTATAATGTCAAAGTTTCAAATATTACTCCCTATTTAATAAAAATGTAAAATTGAATAATATATAAATTTTATAAGAGTATTTGCCCTTGCCTCAACTGTGCATGATTTTCTTCCTTTTTGTGAAATAAATCAGGGTGATATAGTTCATTCTCTAGATTAAAGGAAGGATGCTTAAAAAACTAATATAAAAATTTAATAAAAAATAATTAAAAAACAGTATGAAGGAAATACCAATCATCATGCAAATTTGCATGTTAAGAGCTCAGTACAAAAACTTCAATGTCGCTCTCTTCTAAATTTCTCAACTCATTCTGACTTTCATAAGCAAAATAAATCTCAGATTAGCTATAAAAATATTCAAGAAATTGAATGCTTCTTCCAACCACAACAAACAGCGGAATGACAAATTCAGATACACCATAAAGATTGTGACATTTGAATTTTTTTATAGCTACGTTTTTTATTACGCAATAGTCGTGAAAAAATTGCCATCAGTAACCAATTTACAGAATTAATTTAAATAAAATTCTCCACTCAAACTTGCTAGCAATTTTTATTCTTTGCACTATCTATTTTCAAACAGAACAAACAGTTCGAAATCGAATTATATATTTGAAATTATGATTATATAGATTTTTTAAGCAGATTTTAATGCACAGATTGGTCATAATTAAAGTATGTCTAGAGTTCAATTATAAAAAGGCCACCCAGACAAAGATTACGATGCTTTGTAGTTACATTATATAAACTCTGGGATATGGATTAATGAAGAAAAGTTCACATTTTTCCCACCCGGAGCAAGAGGTGCATTGTAAGCTATAATTGTACAGTAAATTAGGCATAAAAATAAAATAAAGAAATTATTTATGATATTGATTATCATTTACTTTTTTAATGATAAAAACATGAACCTAGCGGCCATCGGATTGTCACTTATCACTTCAGCTTAAATTAAATGATTCCTAACGGTGTTTACTTATTGAAAAAAAGTAATCGTGTATCCAACAGATAATTAGCGACCAACGTAATGTAAATAGATCTGCTGGAGAACTTCCTTCACTCTAGGCTCCCAATTAATGTTCTTTGCCGAAATTACTTGTTTCTGATTAGAACGATTACATCATCATACACATAATTGGAATTGTCAGAGGAATTCGCATGAGTTGAAGTATTTGAAAAAGGAATAAGTCTATTTTTCCACGTTATAAACCAGAAATAACAGGCAATAAATGCGTAAAGGAAATCGAAATTATGAATTAAGCAACGAATGCAACTCCAATAAAAAGCTAGTAGCAACACCTACTGAATCTAGTGACAAACAGAATAAATTAAATCTTTTGTTATTCACAATATTCTCAACTTGGAATGAGCAGCTGTCATTACACATTGCGAACTGAAATTAAAAGATTTCCCTGAATATTGATTATCTATTACAAAAAACAATGGACAAAACAAAAATTCTAATTACGTTTTGAATTTACAATAGAGAAGTAATATAAACTAAGCATTATATGTTTGGTACTAATCAATCATTAATAAACAAACAACGCAAAAAGTTAAACAAATAACAATTAATTCTTGGAAAAAAGTTTTTTACAAGATTTATTGCGCCATCAAATCAAAATTTCAAAGGAAACATATTTTAAACATATTTTATATTATTTTTCAATCTTAACACTCTAATGTATTTGGGATATATTTGGAAAAATGATTACCAAACTAAATAATTATTTTATCACAATTTTTTATATCTAACTTAAATTAAAAATGCTCTTATCACTAAATGAATGTATTTTTCACTGATAAGACAAGATTGAAATCGTTTGCTTTAGTCTGTTTCGTATTTGAGCATTATTTAGACAACACCACTGTCGAACCATTTTCAGACCATTCCAAAGTCAAATCTCTGAATATCTACTGATTGAATAGTCAGAGACGTAACTTATAATCTCCTGTATTTGACATGCATTGACTATTCAATGCACTCGGATATGAGCTACATTTAAAGGTTTTGAAACAAGGCCGAATAAATGGAATATAAAATTCAATATTTTTAAGATTAACAGTTTCTAAAAAGGAATATTAGGATATAAAACCACATAATAGAACGGATACTTTTATCCGTTTCATACTGCAGCATCCAAACACTTTGAATTATTTTGCCTATTCTTCATATTTCCGGAGTAAAAAATGTTCTTTTCCGCGATACGATTCGAATTATTTTATTTTGTTATGCAACAAATTTGTTATCTTTTTTTTCTGAAATATTGGTTTTCTTTTATGACAGATATTTCGAACCTTCTATTTTGCCGTTTTATAATATTTTTTAGGGTTTTTTTCCACTTTTTCTCTTGAAAAATATTATTTGAGTTTTGGCGGGCTCATAATTCAATCAGGAACAAAAATTTCGTTTTTTACTCTGTATTATCTTCTATGAAAAATTTTCTACAAAGAGAATATCGAAAGCGAAACAATCTATCATTTTTTAAAATTTAAATTATTTTATAAAAAAATTTATAATAGACTTTTTATACCGTAATGTGTTTATAATATATGCTTTTTACATATTTAAGATCTTCGAAAAAATATAATGCAGTTTATTTAATTACAATCTAATTAAAAGTTTATAATGGTGACTGTAACGAAATTGTTCTGTGGGATGAACAAAAATTAATATGTATAGAGTGTGCATCAATAACAATACGTACATAATTAATCAATGTATCAATGTTAGTGTTTATATGATGCATGATGTATCCAAATATTTTACTCATAATAGCTGTTATTTTCTTAAAAAATTAGACAATGCAACATCTAACAGTTTAATTTAATTTTGAGTTAGATCTGCATCGTGTCTTGTATTTTGAACTAATGCGAGTGCCTTTGTGAAGCAGAACCTCTCAAATTTCAAACATAAGGAACAGCGATTTAGTATCTGATAACTTAAAACATTATGAGATTCTACTATCAATTTAATACATTTGAAAATTGCTATCTATGGGGGATATATGGTGCAAGGAAAAATACATTAGGTTTTTCGAAGCTTCATACGTCATTTTAAATTGTATATATGATACTTTAAACATGGCCATGTTTTGCACACATTTCACACCCAAAGACTGATGATCGGGTCATCAATGCATCTTACCCATCCCACTTCCCCATTGCTTCTCCACTGGATACACGGGGGCCGGTTCTTAACAGACATCGATAATTTGGTTCATGACGGGCAGTGGAGATGTCCACATAATTTTCCGTAATTAACTATTCAATGTCAGTGGAAGTACGAGTGATCTCAGAGTTTCCATAGAATCTGGCATCGACTCTATAACCGGAAGAAAATGGCTTTTATCTTTGGAAGGCATAACTAACTACGAATGTTATCTAAATGTAGAGTGAATCCTAGAATTTTCTATTTTACCAATAAAAAACTGAATAATTATCTTAATATTATTAGGAATATAAATTAATGATTGCATATTCAATCCATTTTATTTAATAGAGAAGAGAATTTGCAGATTTCGCTAAAGAAAATTAGATGGATGCTGAGTCAAAGATATTCGGTTTTGGCGACAAACTCGACGGTCATTTGGTACCTAGGAGCCGAATTTAGAATTTAGTACGATTCTGGATTATTCTAGAATTTTCTCGATACTTCAATTGAAATTTGAAACTCAGAGTTATTATTTTTTTGAGAATTCAATTCTTATAATGATATCTATAAATTACAAGTCAGGAAGGAAGGAATCGAATAAATTTTCTATTTGAAATATTCCAACTCCAGAGAGTTCCTTCTCGGCTCTTTGTTCTGTTTAATAACCATTCCGTGTTTGAGTGAATGCTGTAGAATTCTACAAATGCCTTTTTTGCGTTTGTGTCTGATATATTTTACTACATGTGTTCAGTATTTCACTTCTTTTTCTGTGCAGCCGACCTCTCCGCCACTTCTGAACGTAGCAGTATCGACAGGATTTGTTGTGGCCGGTTGTGGACTAAAGCAATGCCTCTCCTTACATTGACAGAATCTGACAAACTGATATTCTCTTCGAGATAATTGGCCCCGAAGTGGTCAAATACTGATCACTTCCTCCTCTACAATTCAGCATTTCACTTTGTAACAAAGCATTGTAATCTTTCATCGAGTTTGTTCCACTTTTCGCTGTTGGAAGTTTGTTGGAACCGTTGGCATCAGAAGAGAAATCTTCAGACTTGAAGATACCTCAAATTAAAGTGGATGAAAGTTGGCCGCTTTGTTGTTTATATACAAAGTGGTAAGCTGTGAAATAATCGAAGAAGCACCAATATCCCAAGCTCTACCTACTAAATCTGTGAATAAAAAGGATGGTGGTTCCCGTGATCTGGGCGTCCGGGATTCGAGTTCCACTTCGGACATAGTTGTTCTATATTTGTGATATGTTTGAATGTGTCCTCCTCTAATAAGGAGCTGTGCAAGAGAATGTGATGCTTGAGTAGCTGTTACATATGTGATGTCTTTATGTAAAGTGTTGCCTACTTCTGTAAGCCCCGTGTGATACTTAGTGGTTCACGGGGATTTCTTAAAGTTCAATAAAAAAAAAGCTAGATTCTGCGCTAGTTACAAGTAGAAAAAAAATTAAAAGAGAACTTTTATTTTCTGTGATGAATGAACAGAAAACATCCTGGATTCCATGAATGGAACAAAGAATTCTTAATGCTAGTTTAGAAAAGCAAATACAGGCAAAAAGAGATTTTGTATTTAAATAAAATGAATGTAACTTTAATTATCGTGCTGAAATTCCTTGGTAGTTTAAGTAAAGGTGTTTTTGATTGTGCAGTGCCAGAAATAAGATTTCGAAATATAGCGTTGGAAAGGAACGTCAAAAGAATCACACGAATAACTTGAACTCATACTTCAGAAATATTATTAGAAAGCGGCTTAAAAGTTCCCACTATCTTGACAAGAGGAATATTGATTAACCATTGACAGTGCTTTGAAGCTTCTACGTTAAAGAAAAATCACCTGATAATTCCTGGTAAATTCTGCATCAAAATCTGGTGAAGACAAATGTTATGAGGAGGAATGTAGAAAATATATTTGGCTTTGTCCCATAATCTCTTGTTAAAGAAAACGAAAAATAAGCAATACACGCATAAAAGTATTTTAAACATTTGATAAAGTCAGAGAAAAAATTTTGGGGAAAATTAAGGTATCTGAAACATTCATATCTGAGTTGAATTTAAACTTTTTACTGTTATTTTTTTATACCCGATGAATAAAAAAACATACATATTCATTTATAAGTACCCAGTATATTTAAAATATGAATGGTATTATTTTATGAAAACTTTCTTGTACCTCGAATACATTGTAGAAACCTTTACTACATCAATCATTTTCGTTTACTATTAGAAAAAGTTAACTATTACTAAAAAAAATCAAAAACGAAAATAAAAATATGAAGGCTTTACTCTTGTTCTCAATAACTTCTTTTAATTAACATACGTTATAATATTCATCATCCTTGTATAAAGTTAGTTTTCCAATGACGAGATTACCTGGAGCTGACTAATCGATTAAGTTCCAGCCTGAGAAGTTTCTCATTTTCGCGCTGCCCTAATCCTTGTCGACCGAAGAATTAGCAACTTCTGTTACCTCCTCCGGATTCGCTCTATTTATAGCACCGACAAGGATTTTTATTCGACAGAAAATTTCTACCGATTACACAAACTATCAGGTGAGAAAACAATGAGAGAGCCAAGAGCACTCCATTTTAGATTTAAATAGCAAATTCAGAAATACCTGTTCAGGATTCCTTGTGAATTAAATCTGGAATTTAATCGTGTTGCTAACGGTTGATTGGTAATGATACTCACGTAAATTATATTCACGGTGCTGTACACACAGTGCTGTTTTCCCAGCATAAATAGTAACGAATTAACTCGGGTTAGCAGTCTTCGATTCTGATTATAGTTCGAATTATTTCACAGTTGCAAAAAAATTATTTGGAAGATTACACATATAGGAAAGTAAAATGAAGTGTCTCAATAGAAATTTCACTATTTTATTACATTATCATAAAAGATGTTCTAAATAATTTTTAAATGCTGAACTACATTGAAGGCTAAGTATATATTATATTATGTGCGTTATTACCAATGTACGATTAAATCGTTCAAAAGACGGTGACTGATATATTGGTTCGCTATTTTTCCAGAGATTTTATTACAACTGTAAACATCTTGATTGCTTTAACACCTACTTCTGTGGATAAATAGATGTTTACAGTATTTTGATTAATTATAAATGATACGAAGTTTATATTAGACTGCGAATACTTGTTATAACATATCCCTCATAAATTTTATATTTAGAATAGATAGGAATTTTTTATAATTTCAAGGGTCCTCACGCATTTTAATCTGCATCATATTTACATTATATAATTATTTGAAAAAAATTACAAAAATAATAAAAAAATAAGCTATATGAATTGAATTTTGAAAGCCAAGGGGAGTCATTGAAGTTTTATCGGTTGGAATAGGCTGTGATTTTTTAAAAAAAGTTTCGGGAAATTTTTTTAAAAAAGCGATAATGTTTGGTTGAGATAACCTATATTTAAGGGTGAATTTTTATTTTCATACTTTTCTTTACATAATGTATTTTTCCCCATACTTTTTTTTCCATTTTCTGCTCCAAAGAAGAAACTCCAGAATCTTCAACCTATGGAATAATCGATATCCCGCCGTTCTGTAATGTTAAGCATAGCTCAAAAATATCCTTTGCTCTTTTTGAATGTGAAATCGAATGTGAAATTCCAACTTCTCTCCGATAAATGTACGAATATAACTAAGTATAAATAAAAATAAATTATAGGGTGTTAAACTTTAAGTTTTATTACATTTTTCATAAGCTGTATTGCAACAAAAATCAAAGGGAAAAGGTCTACAATTGCTATTATTTTATATTTCAGCTGATTTATTATATTCATAATTTAATTGGAAGTTAATCATTAATGTTTTATTTCAGAATTATTTTTATTTTGCTTTTGGAACAGGAGTTTCTTTTTTGTTAATGTATCACTATCTGTTTCAAACAGATTTCTGAGATTAATTTTAATTTAAGAGTTTGCGATGACGATGCTGTCGTGTCCGCGTTACAACGGATAGGGGGGCGGTGCAGTAGCTTCTGAGGGTAAAGACCATTTAGCGCCTGAGGGCAGAAGCTGGACTTCTAGCTCACATGAAGATGATATTCTCACACATACTTGCATAGTCCCTTTTCACATGTGGACTCTTCCACACACACCACAGATGGAACAATCATGCCTCAATCAGGACTCGAATTGGAGACGTGCAGGAGGACTCCTAGGTCAGGACGCCGGCAAATATTCTTCAAAGAAAAAAAAAGGATAGATGCAGTTGTCTCTGAAAGAAAATAAAACCTATATATTTGCGTCTAAAGTGTACTACAGATTCTAATTTTTCTCTACGGTTTGTGTCATAAAAAATCTCTATCTATCTATCTATCTATCTATCTATCTATCTATCTATCTATCT